>CAXITT010001029.1:94710-131311 GCA_964033795.1 Lymnaea stagnalis
ATATATATATATATATATATATATATATATATATATATATATATATATATATTTAAAGTTATCTTTACTTAAAGATTTTTCATTTGTAAACCAAAGCTCTTTTACGTGAAAGTGAAATAACAAAATGATGAGCGAAAAGGAATTATGTGACTAGTGCCTTTAACTGGAGCAACGTCTAGTTTGGAGATATAATATTGTAACAACATAGCATGAACTCAATTGCTAGTTTTCAAAGTGGTACAGTGAGTAGCACAATTCAAATGATCAAAAATCGCTGGTCTTGAACTCAAATCGGTCTGCACAATTCATAATAGGTCATTGTGTTTACTGATACTTATGATTATGAGTGTTACAAGGTCAGAAGAGCTAAAGACTAAAGGCAAGAACAAAGCAGAGAGCGAGCGAATAGTTCATCATCATCCTAATAATAATAACTTTTAAACAAACATTTCGGCGTTGCTGCTCGCTAGGCTCTAACTTCTCCGTTGAGCACGCGTATGTGTGTAAACACTTCTTACCACTTTAGCACAACATCACATTCGCTCGCAGACATAAGGAAATATAGGCTAGACTGTACTGACCTGGTCGCGACGTGAAGTAATCCACACAGCTGAGACACAGGGCCGGGCGTTGTTCACAGACTACGGTTATAGCGCCTGTGTGAGCGGGAGGGGAAGGGAGGGGGGTGGGGGTCGATGTGTGCGTTGTAACGCAATTAGCCTTGATTAAGCGGATTCGCCCAACCCACTCCATGCATGTACTCCAGCCATTTTGGCAACACTATTCTTAGGAACTCTCGGCAAAGCGATTTCACCAGGATGCTGTTTAAAATGGTTTTTTGACCCTGCCTCTAGGTTCAAGGCTACATTTTTAACCCCCAGCAGTTCAGAGGGAAGCGCGAGGTTGTGTGTGTGTGGGGGGGGGAGGGGAGGAGGAGAAACGAAGATAATTTAGGTCGCGGAGGAGAGAAGCCGATGGCACTGCGCTGGAAATTCGGAACCATTATGCCAGTCTTTTTTTTTTTTTAAATTCCACAACGCTTGCTTATGACATGAGAACCACAAAACTGTAAGGCTCTTCGCTGCGTTTCAGCACACCACCTGCCACCTACCCAAATTAAATGATTAAAATGGTCGATTTCCTTTTAAAGTCGTTTAAGCTACTTTAAGCTTTGGTTTCATTTGAAGTTGAAGGTAGACACACATTTAAGTTTTCTTATAACTTATATGGTGGCATCATTGACGGACATCTGCCTCCACTAAGTAGTCCAGGCGCAGACGTGAAAAGGGGATTTCGCTAAAAGTAGGCTTGCCAGACGTCCGGCAAAAGGAGGACATGTCCTCCTTTTTAGCTCATTGTCCTCCGTCCGGCAGGCAAAGCTAAAATCTCGTAAAATGTCCGGTTTTCTCACATTTTATATTATAATTTTTGTGTACCGTTTTTACAACTATTACCTCGTATCTTTACGTTGTTACAATGTACAAAGTCTATGCATTTCTGCGAACCAGTCGATTTTAGTCATTCTAACACTATGAAAAACTCACGCGCATTCCGTTTACGTATACGAAAAATGACGCAAAACCATTGACGGCAATGTAGCATTTGGCTGGTCAGAGATGTTTTTTTTTCTTTTTTTTTTTTCGTTTTTCGTCACAGTTTTCAAATCCTGAAATTGTTTGATCATCAGTGACGTAGAACGCATGTTTTACTAAGCGTTACGCACCATTTTTCGCCCCATGGTGGCTTTTAATTTTGTGACCGGCAGCGCATTTAATATTAGAGATCGGTATGTACTTATAATCTGATGACTTTTTAATGTTAAATAGTAAATGTATAGGACTATAACGCAGGACTGCTTCATTTATTCCCAATTCTTCATAACTTTATTCGGTTAGTAATAGCAATGCCCCGCTTAAAGTTATGACTTTTCCCGTGGAAGGTGTAAGAGAATCAAAATTTCAGTTGCCAATAGTAATCTCCCCCCTCACACACACACACACACGCACACGCACACGCACACACACACACGCACACACACACACACGCACACGCACACGCACACGCACACACACACACACACACACACACACACACACACACATGCACACATGGGTTGTCAGAAATGGCTATTTTTATCATTTTGACTTTAACTTTAATAATATCTAAAAGAGATTTTCATTAATTGTTTATTTTTAAAACCTTGGTGCGAAACATTAATTAGCATCAGTTTATGAATGGGAATCAATTATAGTTATTTTGTAATTAATGATAATGTATGAGTATAGCATCGCCGTGAGCATATATAAATTATTGTAATAGTAATAGTTTAATAGTAATGTAGAGTAGAGGCCAACCCCAATTAATGTAATTAACAAAATTATAAGGTAATGATTGTACAATTGGCTATTTCAATGATGTTTTTTTGACATTTTGAAAAAGGTGTCCATTGAATTTGTTTTTTTTTTAACGTGACTGTTTCTTGGTCGATTCACAAAGAGTAAGATACACTTAATTGGCAGCTATGACAATAAAATTGTGCTGACTGTGAGTTTAACCTGGACGACTCAAATGAAAAATTCAAAAAATGTCCTCCTTTTTGTTTTATCATGTCCTCCTTTTTGTTTTATCACGTCCTCCTTTTTGTTTTATCATGTCCTCCTTTTTGTTTTATCACGTCCTCCTTTTTGTTTTATCATGTCCTCCTTTTTGTTTTATCACGTCCTCCTTTTTGTTTTATCATGTCCTCCTTTTTGTTTTATCATGTCCTCCTTTTTGTGTCCCCGCTATCTGGCAACCCTAGCTAAAAGTAGCTTTTTGAGGAAACTGATGATCCGATCAACAAGCCAAAGTTGGTACCCTACCAATAGGGTAGCTTGAAAAAAAAAAAGAAGCAGTTGTCCCCAAGTCTCAGCATGGGCTTTATGCTTCCCTCCCCAAACAACAGGAAGCTGCAGCATATTTCATTCAGACCACGAAATATTTTAATAAACTACTTTATATAACTAAAATAAAACAAATAATTGGATTTTTAAAAACAAACTTTCCATTGCAAATATCATTTCCAGCACACACATATATACATATTTTAACTAAGACACCATTTTACAATTATAACAATTTAAACACGAGAAATCTAAAATGTATTTCTCTAGCGTAGAAACAAGCCATCAATGAACTCCTTTAGTGACAACAATGACTTCATCAGTGATCATTTAGATTTCGTCACCGCTTGTTTGGAACACGCTGGTGGTCACCAATGACTGGGGTGGGGGTACAGGACAGGGCTCCATTGTGGTTAAGATAAACTTATTGGATGGGCGGAAACTGTTGTTAGTTTAAGGACGCCATTTTTATGGGGGGTAAAATTAAGGTTAATAGATTGTCGCATCTTGGAGATAGAAAGGATGGTTTCTTTCCATGACTTGGCATGATAACTTTTGGGTTGACAACGGGAAGTTCTAATTGAACGGAAAATAAGGGGCTGGGGTGTGTTTATAGATAGCATTCCTGGACCACCAATAGGGGTAGAGAATCACATATAAGACAGAGCTTTCAAGGAGTTAAGGCCAGTTGAGGAAGAGGCAACAGAGTTACGACGTTAGTTGAGGAAGAGAGAGAAAAGAGCTACGATATAATTGAGCAGTTGTTGGGTAATAGTCGCAAGAGATCAGGAGACGAGTTTACTGGTGGAATATAGGAGACGATATAGTTGAACAGTTTAGAAACAGTCGTAGATGGCTGACAGTTAGTGTTAGTGAAGGCTATTGAGGAACTTTTTATTTGAGTAATAAATATAGTCTATTTTATCATTGGACACCTGGAGTTTTAAGTTGTTGGATTTCGTCCCAGTCGACATTGTGTTTTTGTCTGTCTCGACGCCTAGAAACCCACCATATAAATCACAGAGAGGAGCGGTCCTGTACTGACCACTACTTAGTCAACATAGTTCGTGGTAAGTCAGGACCGGAGCCCTCCTCCGTAGCAACCGTTCTGTGATAGCTGGTGGTCAATTCGTACACAATGGGGAACAAAAAAACATTTTTATACCTTTCGTTCCGAACTTTAAGAGAAAGTATTCGCACCGAATGAGCTGATCTTAGGTATCTGTGATGAAGAGGGTGGGACGTGATCTTAGGTATCTGTGATGAAGAGGGTTGGACGTGATCTTAGGTATCTGTGATGAAGAGGGTGGGACGTGATCTTAGGTATCTGTGATGAAGAGGGTGGGACGTGATCTTAGGTATCTGTGATGAAGAGGGTGGGACGTGATCTTAGGTATCTGTGATGAAGAGGGTTGGACGTGATCTTAGGTATCTGTGATGAAGAGGGTGGGACGTGATCTTAGGTATCTGTGATGAAGAGGGTGGGACGTGATCTTAGGTATCTGTGATGAAGAGGGTGGGACGTGATCTTAGGTATCTGTGATGAAGAGGGTGGGACGTGATCTTAGGTATCTGTGATGAAGAGGGTTGGACGTGATCTTAGGTATCTGTGATGAAGAGGGTGGGACGTGATCTTAGGTATCTGTGATGAAGAGGGTTGGACGTGATCTTAGGTATCTGTGATAAAGAGGGTTGGACGTGATCTTAGGTATCTGTGATAAAGAGGGTGGGGCGTGATCTTAGGTATCTGTGATGAAGAGGGTGGGACGTGATCTTAGGTATCTGTGATGAAGAGGGTGGGACGTGATCTTAGGTATCTGTGATAAAGAGGGTGGGGCGTGATCTTAGGTATCTGTGATAAAGAGTGTGGGGCGTGATCTTAGGTATCTGTGATGAAGAGGGTGGGACGTGATCTTAGGTATCTGTGATGAAGAGGGTTGGATGTATCCTCCACTTTTTGTGTGTCTATGTTTTTTTTTTGACATTTTTAAAACAGCATTTATTTTCAATTAGTTATTCAAGTGAAGAAAAAGTTTAGTTGGTGAGGTATTTTATTATAGTACCGAAGTTAAGCTTTCTTCCAATTGTTGCAATGTAGAATAAGATAATAACTTGTTTGTTGATACCGAAGTTGTACATTATATAAATAAACTGCTAAAAAGATTGGTTATATTTTAAAAAAAAAATGCAAAATGAATTACAGCATCAAGGACAGTGATACGTCACGGTAGAATTGTCATGCGCAGTAGTTGTGTGTAGTGCTCTCGTATGGACACATACAATTTTGCCATAAAGTACAGCAGTACAATTAAGTGCTATCATTAGTATTATACAAACAACTACAGTCGTATGGTAAGGTGCAATAGTAGAGTCCAATTCATTATGGCGGTAAAGTAAAGTAAAAAGTACAGTCTAGAAGTGACTAGACTTACCTTGGATTAGTGTAGAGCTACAAAATTCTTAAAATGTAACACCAAAACTGCTTCAGCCCTTACAAAAGCTCCTCTGCCTGTGTGGGAAAGCAGGTCGTATTCCCGAGGACATCAGACCCGCTAACGTCGAAGATTGTACACAGCTAAAGGTGACCGCAGCGATTGCACTAATTAATTACCGAGGAATTTCACTCCTAGGCAGAGGCTAAAGTGGAATGGGCACCACACGCTTCTTTGGGGGGGGGGGGGGGGGGGGAATTTTTGCTGTATTGATTCTTTTTCCTGGAAGGGTTTGGACTTCCTTGTGGACAAANGGGTGGGTTGCGGGGGAGGGACATTAATTTTTTTTTATATCTTCGTACATTTTTCGAAAAGCTTTTTTTAAAAAAAATTATTATTACTTTTAATTTTTTAATTTTTAGTCTTAATTTTCATTTAGTTATCATCAACTGTTGCCTGGTTGTATTGTCATTTGATGTGTGTGTGTGGGGGGGTGGGGTGGGGGTAAGTGTGCAAAGGCTCAGCTCATATAAAGGTCAGGAAGTGGGACAAATCAAGATGCACAGTTGTCTCTTCCGAACGCTGTACCAGACGACATGTGTTTTTTGGGGACTATCGAATTCTTGATCTGCCCGTCAATTTCTGGACATGGCTGTTGTCAAGTATGGGAATTCACTAATAATTATTGCGCACTGGATGTTATGTTTGATTATAGGCAGTGTGGTTTTTAATTAGTTAGTGAACGCTCTTCCATTTTGTGACGTATTTGTATTGCTATTATGACCTATTGTCTAGACTGTTTTGTGACATGCGTGCTTATTATTAAGCAGTCGTAGAAAGAACTGTGTAGAAGAAGGTTGTGTATTATTCTCTCTGATAGCGAGCTGCGTTCAACATGTGCTGTTGAAATGTAGGCTCTGTGGATATATTTATATATTACATTTGCATTAATTAACCAAGAGTATTTGAGTTAATTCAGTGGGGTTTTTTTTTATGACGTATCAACGACGTGTAAAAGAACCTGATGCAGTAAACAAATCAAGTAGACAAGGATGTTAATGCTGATTTAACGGTTTCTCATAGAGACGCAGGCAGCGCGCCCTTGTTCGCAAAGCTTTCATTGGGGAGCTTCAAGTACGGTGAGTCGTGTGGACCATAAATCGAGATTTCACCAGTTTGGGTCCCTTGAGACGTACTGGCGATGAAGGGTTGTAATGCGTACGAGGTCTCAACTCAGTTAGAGGCCAGGAAGTGGGTCTTATTGAGGAACAAAGACTCCATCACAAAGAAATGGACCAAGCAACCTCAAAAACAAACAAAAAATGGAGTTTTTTTTTATTTCTGAGTCAGCAAAAATTGATGCGGAAGGGGTTTAAGAATGCAAAACTCATATAAAGTGATTTTTTTTCTAAATACCACTTTTGATAAATATACATAATCCTTTGGCACAAGCTTATATTTAACACTATACTGTAACAGTGATCAGCGTGGGGGGGGGGGAAGGGGGTGTAGAATTTGAGGGTGCTGAAGACCGTCGCACATATTTAAAATGCAGGGATGCATTTTGGCGCATACGTTAATTTTGTATTTCTTTCAGGCAATTTTGAGGGGGATTTGAGACTTTCCTGTGCGAAGAGCTAAAATTTGCCATAATTAGGAATATCTCGTACTTGCTTCAGCCCAACATGAACTAAATACATTCCAATTTGAAGCGTCCTTGTGGGCATGCATTTTCCCTAGCTTAATATCGTATATTACATCTTTATAGTCAAAAGTAAATGTTTGAACAATTAAAAATAAAGTAATACATTTTAGCAAATCCTTCAAATTAAGCTGTGCAGCATTCTACACCTGGAGAGCAACGGGAGAAATTCTAGCTTAAAAAAATGGAGGTGTCACTTAATCTTAGAGACATCGTGTCAGCTCAGCAATTTCTACAACTGCAGTGGGCCTCGGATAATTCAAGGCTTTAAGATGTGATGTGGTTATGGCCTTATTAATCATCTTTCAATGCAAAGTGTGGGGAGGACACAACCAAAAAGTGTCAAAAGGGGCATCGACAAGATCAAAGCTGCTAGACGTAGTTGTGTTATGCAAATATTTTTTTTTTACACCACTAAATAGTATGTGAATTTCATTTAAAAAAAAAAATAATTACAACCTCTTTGGGGGTTATCTACATAGTAAATAAATTAATTTTAAAAAAGTTTCCATCACAAAAAAAGCATCGCTAACATCTTTTAATGAAATAATTCTCTTTTCTAAATTATTTCCACGTTTTACCATCGTCGAAAAAGAAGAGAAAAAAAGTGTTAATTGGAAAGGTCTATGCATTTTTTATGGGTTATCTAAACTGGTCCTTTTTTATAAATCGTATATAAAAAGTATTATTATGCAAAGAAGACATGAGCTGTTTACAAAATAGTAGACATTTCCCAATATTCAGTTGATTGAATTATTTATTTTTTTTATATTAAACTACTATAACTTTTTTCAGATACATTGAACATCGCCACTTAGATATACTTTAATACTTTAAAACATTTTTTCACCCCCAAATCCACAGAATTTATTTTAAATTAGGAATAAGAATTTATTCTAAATCATTTATCAACGAAAAAAAAAAAACAACGAGGAAAAAGAAAATGGAATTGGCGTGATGCTTTTATAATGAAATATAATTAGAACATAGACTGCGTATGTTTGATACTAGGCAAGAAATATTATTAGAATTGTAATCCTTGATCTTGGTGTAAAGGTATTTTAATGCAGTGTTATAAAGTTTTGAAATGTGTGTATTTTCAAAAAAAAAATAATAAAAAAAAAAAAAATAAAAAAATGAACAAAAATACCGATACGATAAGTGCGAACAAAAGGAATTAAGACTTCGGCTTATAATCAGAAGCGGCCAGTACGATATTTTTAATCGAATACTATAAGCCTTTGCCTTTAACAAGATTAGCCTTAAATATACAGATCATCAAATATATCGAGCGTAGCGATATTTAATAGATTCCACTTATTGTAACCTGATAAAGCATCAGTTACTATTCTTTTTAAAACTGTTTAAAAATGAAAATTTAGTCGTTTTTAATTTTAAAATAGATTCGTTCAATTGTTTTTACACNAGCAGTGTGTGCTCTGAAAATATTCCATTTTTCAATATTGTGTCACCCCCCCCCCCCGAGATGGTGTCTCCCAGTGCGGCTCCCGCACACCCTAGCTACGCCACTGCGCCCCCTTCCAGAGATTCTTAAAAGAAGATCTTGCTGGAATTTTTTTTTCTCTTAATACCAATATATTATGTGAACAAGGGCAAGTAGAGGATAATCGAGAGCGGCTGATTTTTTGGGGAAAGTATAATATAACTTCGAATACTGTATCAAGGTTTGCTTTAAAGATTCGGATCATCAAATATATCGAGCATAGTGATATTTCATTGGTTCTAGTATTTCACAAATTTTAATTTGTTTAAAGCCAACCTTTATGAGCACTCTTGTTAAAAGTGGTTTAAAGGGACGATTTAGTTCTTTTTTTAAAATAATATAAATGATATCTTCTTTTTCTCGGTTGGGGGAGGGGGGGGTGCAAGTTGATATTTTCAGGGAGGGGAAAACTGACTGCCCCCTCCTCCCCCGGAGAGATGCCTGAAAAACACACTAAGCGACACTCCGGGCAATGAGAAATCCTAGTTACAGAAAGTATTGCGCACCCCCCGCCCCCAGGCGAACAGATGAAGGTTTGTTACCACAAGTGCTAGCCCCCGGGGCCCATAACCAGTGATTGAACTAGACCTCCTGTCAGAGTACAGAGTAGAATGGCATAACGGAAATGAGTACGAACCCAATTTGTGGCAGGGAAGGTTTGTTCGATCAGATGTTTAGTCCAAAAGAAATTTGTTCACCGGAATTGTTTGAAAAAAAAAAAAAATATATATATATAATATAAGTCTGTTCGACAGGGACTTTTGGGAACAAACTTGAGCTCGAACACCGTGGCTTCGTACAAATTGGTTTCGAACTAATTTGTTTCTTACTAAGTGCATGATAAGGACAATCGACTGGTGTTATCTGAAGTCATAGAAGTTTGGGATTGATTCGATCAAGCTGGCACATTCCCAAACGGCTCCCCCCCCCCCTTTTTTTTTTTGTGTGCAAAACTCTTACTTTCTTGTTTTCATCCTTCAGGCCCGCACCTAGGAAATTCTGGGCCCCAGGAAGCTGACTGAGTTCGGGCCCCTTTTCGTGTTTGAAACATGTGCGTATATTTTAAAATCGATAAAGTGCTGGGCCCCTATCTAGCTCGGGCCCCTGACAAGTGCCATTATTGCCCCCCCAGTGGGGGACTTCATCCTTACCTCCCCCCCCCAAAAAAAAAAAACAACAACAAACAAACAACAGTATCAGGGGGGGGGGGGGGGCCCTTGTTTTCGCGGGGGGGGGGGCAGTGCGCCCCCCCCCCCCGAGAGATGCCTGAAAGAAAACCTTTTGTGCCTAGACAAATACTATGTTTTAAGTTGTTTCTAGATATTTATGTTGATGTACCGATTTTAATTAAACATCTATTTCGAGAAACGAAAATTCCTTTATTTTAATAAAAAAAAAATTAAAATAACATTTCCATACACAGGAGAGGAAAATAAAAAAATACTATGTTGGAGACAAGGGATAAATAATATCTCAAAAAGCAATTTTTTTACAAAATTTATATACTAAAATGTATACATGGCAAAATATTATTAAATATTTTCAGTGCTTGTTTAAGTTACACACTTCACACCAAGTCTTACTTTACAGTTTGATCTCATTTTCTGAAGTAATAGAATTTGGAAACAAATTACCAATGAATGTAACACAATATTGTCATCAAGGCCGTTACTTACCTGCTCACCCCGACGCTTTCGCCGTAGTAAACTACGTTCTTAAAGCTGAAAACTACGCTAACACTAACCCGGGTGTGAACAGGTCTGCCTATACAACGGGGAAAAGTTCCTTTAATTCCGTGTCGTATAGAGTACAGGAAGCACTTTTTTCCAACTAGCCTCGTTGCAAAAAAAAAAAAAAAAAAAAAAAAAAAAAAAAAAGGGGGTTTTCTGACCTAGTTATAGGGTCACCTCATTTCTGACGCATGAATCTTGAACTTTTAATAAAGAAGACATTTGTGAAAAATTTACAGTATGATTGGCTATCTTTTATGAAAATCGGTTAGAGCGAGCAGTGTGTGCTCTGAAAATATGCCATTTTTCAATATTGTGTCACCCCCCCCCCCCGAGATGGTGTCTCCCAGTGCGGCTCCCGCACACCCTAGCTACGCCACTGCGCCCCCTTCCAGAGATTCTTAAAAGAAGATCTTGCTGGAATTTTTTTTTCTCTTAATACCAATATATTATGTGAACAAGGGCAAGTAGAGGATAATCGAGAGCGGCTGATTTTTTGGGGAAAGTATAATATAACTTCGAATACTGTATCAAGGTTTGCTTTAAAGATTCGGATCATCAAATATATCGAGCATAGTGATATTTCATTGGTTCTAGTATTTCACAAATTTTAATTTGTTTAAAGCCAACCTTTATGAGCACTCTTGTTAAAAGTGGTTTAAAGGGACGATTTAGTTCTTTTTTTAAAATAATATAAATGATATCTTCTTTTTCTCGGTTGGGGGAGGGGGGGGTGCAAGTTGATATTTTCAGGGAGGGGAAAACTGACTGCCCCCTCCTCCCCCGGAGAGATGCCTGAAAAACACACTAAGCGACACTCCGGGCAATGAGAAATCCTAGTTACAGAAAGTATTGCGCACCCCCCGCCCCCAGGCGAACAGATGAAGGTTTGTTACCACAAGTGCTAGCCCCCGGGGCCCATAACCAGTGATTGAACTAGACCTCCTGTCAGAGTACAGAGTAGAATGGCATAACGGAAATGAGTACGAACCCAATTTGTGGCAGGGAAGGTTTGTTCGATCAGATGTTTAGTCCAAAAGAAATTTGTTCACCGGAATTGTTTGAAAAAAAAAAAAAATATATATATATAATATAAGTCTGTTCGACAGGGACTTTTGGGAACAAACTTGAGCTCGAACACCGTGGCTTCGTACAAATTGGTTTCGAACTAATTTGTTTCTTACTAAGTGCATGATAAGGACAATCGACTGGTGTTATCTGAAGTCATAGAAGTTTGGGATTGATTCGATCAAGCTGGCCCATTCCCAAACCGCCCCCCCCCCCCCCTTTTTTTTTTTGTGTGCAAAACTCTTACTTTCTTGTTTTCATCCTTCAGGCCCGCACCTAGGAAATTCTGGGCCCCAGGAAGCTGACTGAGTTCGGGCCCCTTTTCGTGTTTGAAACATGTGCGTATATTTTAAAATCGATAAAGTGCTGGGCCCCTATCTAGCTCGGGCCCCTGACAAGTGCCATTATTGCCCCCCCAGTGGGGGACTTCATCCTTACCCCCCCCCCCCAAAAAAAAAAAACAACAACAAACAAACAACAGTATCCAGGGTAAGACCCGCCGTGCCACTAAAAGCCTTGAAAGATTTACTCATGCAGTGAATGCTTTGAAATATTTTCTTAGCTCCTAAAAGAATTTGAGATATTTACTGTTTGGGTTATGTTATTATTTGGGGTAAAGGACTTGGTGTGCTGTCAAATCAAGCAACCGGTTCGGTTCTTGTCGCTTATAGATAAAGAAGTCAATATGATTGTGGAGTGGTACAATCTCCGCGTGTGGTACGCTCGATATTGTACATGGGACTTTTAAGTATTCAATGAGTCTCTTTTTGTTTTCTTTTTTTTAAGAACAGTTTTGTTCCGAAAGAATATAACATACTATAATGAATTTGTTGAAACTCAATTATATTTCTTTAAAAAGCAAGACACTTTTATGACGTGAAGCCGATAATGACAGCGTCATAAGAGCTGTCACAAATGAAGTGGGCGTGGCACACAGAAAAGAGCACTGTTGTTATTTCGGTAACTATAATACAGGGCGGTCCGAAATTGATGTGTTGGGGGGGGGGGGGGGGGGGGGTTGGGGGGGGGGGGTTTTGGGGGGGGGAGGGGTAGGCGGGTCAAGGTCAATAGGTTCTCACATTTTGGGAAAGAGTGGACGCGTAAGGAGATTAAATTTAATACGTTCTCACATCTTGGGATAGAGGGGACGTGTTAGGAGATTAAGTTTAAAAGGTTCTCACATTTTGGGATTGAGGGGATTGTTATTTTTGCGATAATTTTTTTTGGTATTAAATTCTGTGAGATGGGGTAAGGGGCGCGAAACTTTGATTTTGCCCCAGGGAGCACAAGATACGCCGCGGACCAAAGAATGAAATTTGATAAATAACTAACTCTCTAAATAACTAACTCTCTAAATAACTAACTCTCTAAATAACTAACTCTCTAAATAACTAACTCTCAAATAACTAACTCTCTAAATAACTAACTCTCTAAATAACTAACTCTCTAAATAACCAACTCTCTAAATAACCAACTCTCTAAATAACCAACTCTCTAAATAACCAACTCTCTAAATAACCAACTCTCTAAATAACTAACTCTCTAAATAACTAACTCTCTAAATAACCAACTCTCTAAATAACCAACTCTCTAAATAACCAACTCTCTAAATAACCAACTCTCTAAATAACTAACTCTCTAAATAACTAACTCTCTAAATAACTAACTCGCTAAATAACCAACTCTCTAAATAACTAACTCTCTAAATAACCAACTCTCTAAATAACTAACTCGCTAAATAACTAACTCTCTAAATAACTAACTCTCTAAATAACTAACTCTCTAAATAACTAACTCTCTAAATAACCAACTCTCTAAATAACCAACTCTCTAAATAACTAACTCTCTAAATAACTAACTCTCTAATAAATAACTAACTCGCTAAATAACTAACTCTCTAAATAACTAACTCTCTAAATAACTAACTCTCTAAATAACTAACTCCCTAAATAACTAACTCTCTAAATAACTAACTCTCTAAATAACTAACTCTCTAAATAACATACTCTCTAAATAACCAACTCTCTAAATAACCAACTCTCTAAATAACCAACTCTCTAAATAACTAACTCGCTAAATAACTAACTCTCTAAATAACTAACTCTCTAAATAACTAACTCTCTAAATAACCAACTCGCTAAATAACTAACTCGCTAAATAACTAACTATCTAAATAACTAACTCTCTAAATAACTAACTCTCTAAATAACTAACTCTCTAAATAACCAACTCTCTAAATAACTAACTCTCTAAATAACTAACTCTCAAAATAACTAACTCGCTAAATAAATAACTCTCTAAATAACTAACTCTCTAAATAACTAACGCTCTAAATAACTAACTCTCTAAATAACTAACTCTCTAAATAACTAACTCTCTAAATAACTAACTCTCTAAATAACTAACTCTCTCAATAACTAACTCTCTAAATAACTAACTCTCTAAATAACTAACTCTCTAAGTAACTAACTCTCTAAATTACTAACTCTCTAAATAACTAACTCTCTAAATAACTAACTCTCTAAATAACTAACTCTCTAAATAACTAACTCTCTAAATAACTAACTCTCTAAATACTAACTCTCTAAATAACTAACTATCTAAATAACTAACTCTCTAAATAACTAAGTTTCTAAATAACTAACTCTCTAAATAACTAACTCTCTAACTAACTAACTCTCTAAATAACCAACTCTCTAAATAACTCACACTCTAAATAACTAACTCTTTAAATAACTAACTCTCTAAATAACCAACTCTCTAAATAACCAACTCTCTAAATAACCAACTCTCTAAATAACCAACTCTCTAAATAACTAACTCTCTAAATAACTAACTCTCTAAATAACTAACTCTCTAAATAACCAACTCTCTAAATAACTAACTCTCTAAATAACTAACTCTCTAAATAACTAACTCTCTAAATAACTAACTCTCTAAATAACTAACTCTCTAAATAACTAACTCTCTAAATAACTAACTCTCTAAATAACTAACTCTCTAAATAACTAACTCTCTAAATAACTAACTCTCTAAATAACTAACTCTCTAAATAACTAACTCTCTAAATAACTAACTCTCTAAATAACTAACTCTCTAAATAACTAACTCTCTAAATAACTAACTCTCTAAATAACTAACTCTCTAAATAACTAACTCTCTAAATAACTAACTCTCTAAATAACTAACTCTCTAAATAACTAACTCTCTAAATAACTAACTCTCTAAATAACTAACTCTCTAAATAACTAACTCTCTAAATAACTAACTCTCTAAATAACTAACTCTCTAAATAACTAACTCTCTAAATAACTAACTCTCTAAATAACTAACTCTCTAAATAACTAACTCTCTAAATAACTAACTCTCTAAATAACTAACTCTCTAAATAACTAACTCTCTAAATAACTAACTCTCTAAATAACTAACTCTCTAAATAACTAACTCTCTAAATAACTAACTCTCTAAATAACTAACTCTCTAAATAACTAACTCTCTAAATAACTAACTCTCTAAATAACTAACTCTCTAAATAACTAACTCTCTAAATAACTAACTCTCTAAATAACTAACTCTCTAAATAACTAACTCTCTAAATAACTAACTCTCTAAATAACTAACTCTCTAAATAACTAACTCTCTAAATAACTAACTCTCTAAATAACTAACTCTCTAAATAACTAACTCTCTAAATAACTAACTCTCTAAATAACTAACTCTCTAAATAACTAACTCTCTAAATAACTAACTCTCTAAATAACTAACTCTCTAAATAACTAACTCTCTAAATAACTAACTCTCTAAATAACTAACTCTCTAAATAACTAACTCTCTAAATAACTAACTCTCTAAATAACTAACTCTCTAAATAACTAACTCTCTAAATAACTAACTCTCTAAATAACTAACTCTCTAAATAACTAACTCTCTAAATAACTAACTCTCTAAATAACTAACTCTCTAAATAACTAACTCTCTAAATAACTAACTCTCTAAATAACTAACTCTCTAAATAACCAACTCTCTAAATAACCAACTCTCTAAATAACCAACTCTCTAAATAACTAACTCTCTAAATAACTAACTCTCTAAATAACTAACTCTCTAAATAACCAACTCTCTAAATAACTAACTCTCTAAATAACTAACTCTCTAAATAACTAACTCCCTAAATAACTAACTCTCTAAATAACTAACTCTCTTGGGTTTATACATATCCGGGATAGGAAATACGGTCTGCACATATTTGCATCGATTAGAATATCTTTAAATGTTATGACATCACAACTGTGATAAAGAGATGTTACATTCTATTTTTACATATAAACATATCTATACCAATCAAGAAAATCAATGACCTTGACAGAACGTAGGTAAATTTACATAAGTATATCCATGGATATCAAAGCCCAATCATTTCGCAAACGTGAAAATTTAATCTTAAAAATTGAGCCATCTTCTTCTTCTGCTTCTTTTTTGTCCACAGTTCAAAGGCGTGAAGATAGATGGGTTCAGATTTTCTTTCAAAAAAAAAAAAAAGGAAAAAAAGAAGAAAAACAAGATTTTTACTTTGCGAAAAGTAAAGTGGGACTATATAAAATGGGGTATATAAAGTGGGACTATATAAAGTGGGGTATATAAAGTGGGGTATATAAAGGGGGTATATAAAGTGGGGTATATAAAGTGGGGTATATAAAGTGGGACTATATAAAGTGGGGTATATAAAGTGGGGTATATAAAGGGGGGTATATAAAGTGGGGTATATAAAGGGGGTATATAAAGTGGGACTATATAAAGTGGGGTATATAAAGGGGGGTATATAAAGTGGGGTATATAAAGGGGTATATAAAGTGGGACTATATAAAGTGGGGTATATAAAGGGGGGTATATAAAGGGGGGTATATAAAATGGAGATTTATAAAGTGGGACTATATAAAGTGGGACTATATAAAGTGGGACTATATAAAGTGGGGTATTTAAAGGGGGTATATAAAGGGGGGTATATAAAGGGGGGTATATAAAGGGGGACTATATAAAGTGGGGTATATAAAGGGGGGTATATAAAGGGGGTATATAAAGTGGAGATATATAAAGTGGGACTATATAAAGTGGGACTATATAAAGTGGGGTATATAAAGGGGGTATATAAAGTGGAGATATATAAAGTGGGACTATATAAACTGGGACTATATAAAGTGGGACTATATAAAAAGGGACTATATTAAATGGGACTATATAAAGTGGGGTATATAAAGGGGGGTATATAAAGGGGGTATATAAAGTGGAGATATATAAAGTGGGACTATATAAAGTGGAACTATATAACGTTTAATTATATAAAGTGGGACTATATAAAGTGGGACTATATAAAGTGGGACTAAATAAAGTGGGACTATATAAAGTGGGACTATATAAAGTGGGGTATTTAAAGGGGGTATATAAAGTGGGACTATATAAAGTGGGGTATATAAAGGGGGGTATATAAAGGGGGGTATATAAAGTGGAGATATATAAAGTGGGACTATATAATGTGGAACTATATAACGTTTAATTATATAAAGTGGGACTATATAAAGTGGGACTATATAAAGTGGGACTAAATAAAGTGGGACTATATAAAGTGGGACTATATAAAGTAGGGCTCTATATTTTTTATGACATTAATAACACTATACAATTGATGCACTATACAAGATGAAAGTAAACCACCATGTCACAGCAGCGATATAACGACAACCGTTAGACCTTAAAGATTCACTCATACAGTGAATCCATCGAAATCTGTTTCTTAGCTTTCGCAATAATTTCAGATATTTGGTGAGTAGGTTATGTGGGTCGGGAGGGTGTGTGTGTGTGTGTTAGGGAGGTCGCTTTGCTGCCAAACAACCGGTTCGGTTCCTGTTGCTTACAGAAAAGGAGTCAATATGTTTGTGGAGTGGTACAATCTCCGCCCGTTTTATCGGGAATAGGGTTTGACCTTCTGAGTTGTGCAGCTCGGGCGGGCAAAGGCCGAACTCTGTAAGGTCGATGTCCAGCATCACTTGCTCGAGTGGTGTTACATGGGATTTTGCCTCTTCGTGGCGTACCCGACTAGTAGGGGGGAGTTTTCCTTCTGAAGCTAAAAAACCCCAGCCAAATGCATGACTTCCAACGCGACGGAAGTTGCGCGCTAACATGATTACGTGTTTCCGATAATGGATATGAGGCATGAGTTTTCTTTTAAAACCCTTGCCAAGGATTAAAAACATGCGGCCTTGAGAAAGCCGCTCCTAGGCGACCGTTTCGTCCCGACACAGTCCAGACCGAACCACTCCATGAACGGTGGGTTGAGGTAACGCAACGCCTCCCCCGGACAGGAAGTAAAGCCATTTGGACCCATGTCCACACAACTCCCAGGAACGGTGGGAGAAAGTTAAGCGTGTGACTACTCTCGAAGTGGAAGCAAAGCCGTGCCGCACCAAGGAACGTACGGCTCCCTGGGCGGTTGGGGGGGGGGGCAACGCAAACGTCATCTCCGGAGAGGAAGCAAAGCTGTTCCAACCCTAACGTCCCGACCGTAAAACTCAATGGGAAAGGGGGGCTGTGACGCAAAACTGCTCCCTCGTGAGTGGAAGAAACCTGCCCTAAGCCCCGTTACTCTGGGCCGAGTTGCATGGCCGGAGTCCCCAGGGACTACTAGGCTATGTTTCACGGCCAAAGGTCATAAGAGATGGAATCTCGACCTCCGAGTATTGATCTTTATTAGTTATGCAGCTACGCTCAAAATTGGACATGGCGCTGAAAACGTGTTAAATGAGTCTCCTTTTAAAGATCAGTTTTGTCAGAGAGAAACCAGCGTGCTATAATGAGAAGATGGTAATCAGTTTAATCTTTTTAATAAGCAAAACAATTTTTAGTTTTTAAATTGTTTTTTAAAAATTATTTTGACAGAAGGCTTAAAAATATCGGCGATTTAGGGCAAAGAATTTTTCTATCGTTTTTGCCTAGAAGCTAGTTTCCATAATTTACATGTAATGATTACGTTTAAATGGTGAGCGCAGTCTTGCTCATTTAGGTGTAGAACACAAATGCGATTTGAGGTACAGGCGATGTGGTCGGCCGTCTGGCTTTGGGTACAGGCGATGTGGTCGACCGTCTGGCTTTGTGTACTAGCGATGTAGTCGGCCGTCTGGCTTTGTGTACAGGCGATGTGGTCGGCCGTCTGGCTTTGTGTACTAGCGATGTGGTCGGCCGTCTGGCTTTGGGTACAGGCGATGTGGTCGGCCGTCTGGCTTTGTGTATAGGCGATGTGGTCGGCCGTCTGGCTTTGGGTATAGGCGATGTGGTCGGCCGTCTGGCATTGCGTAGTGGCGATGTGGTCGGCCGTCTGGCAGTGCGTACGGGCGATGTGGTCGGCCGTCGGGCTTTGGGTACAGGCGATGTGGTCGGCCGTCTGGCTTTGGGTATAGGCGATGTGGTCGGCCGTCTGGCTTTGTGTATAGGCGATGTGGTCGGCCGTCTGGCTTTGTGTACTAGCGATGTGGTCGGCCGTCTGGCTTTGTGTATAGGCGATGTGGTCGGCCGTCTGGCTTTGTGTACTAGCGATGTGGTCGGCCGTCTGGCTTTGGGTACAGGCGATGTGGTCGGCCGTCTGGCTTTGTGTACTGGCGATGTGGTCGGCCGTCTGGCTTTGGGTACAGGCGATGTGGTCGGCCGTCTGGCTTTGGGAATAGGAGATGTGGTCGGCCGTCTGGCTTTGGGTATAGGCGATGTGGTCGGCCGTCTGGCTTTGTGTACTAGCGATGTGGTCGGCCGTCTGGCTTTGGGTACAGGCGTTGTGGGCGGCCGTCTGGCTTTGTGTGTAGGCGATGTGGTGGGCCGTCTGGCTTTGGGTACAGGCGATGTGGTCGGCCGTCTGGCTTTGGGTATAGGCGATGTGGTCGGCGGTCTGGCTTTGGGTACAGGCGATGTGGTCGGCCGTCTGGCTTTGGGTACTGGCGATGTGGTCGGCCGTCTGGCTTTGGGTACAGGCGATGTGGTCGGCCGTCTGGCTTTGTGTATAGGCGATGTGGTCGGCCGTCTGGCTTTGGGTACAGGCGATGTGGTCGGCCGTCTGGCTTTGGGTATAGGCGATGTGGTCGGCCGTCTGGCTTTGGGTATAGGCGATGTGGTCGGCCGTCTGGCTTTGTGTACTGGCGATGTGGTCGGCCGTCTGGCTTTGGGTACAGGCGATGTGGTCGGCCGTCTGGCTTTGTGTACTGGCGATGTGGTCGGCCGTCTGGCTTTGGGTACAGGCGATGTGGTCGGCCGTCTGGCTTTGTGTATAGGCGATGTAGTCGGCCGTCTGGCTTTGGGTACAGGCGATGTGGTCGGCCGTCTGGCTTTGTGTACTAGCGATGTGGTCGGCCGTCTGGCTTTGTGTACTAGCGATGTAGTCGGCCGTCTGGCTTTGTGTACTAGCGATGTGGTCGGCCGTCTGGCTTTGTGTACTAGCGATGTGGTCGACCGTCTGGCTTTGTGTACTAGCGATGTGGTCGACCGTCTGGCTTTGTGTACTAGCGATGTAGTCGGCCGTCTGGCTTTGTGTACTAGCGATGTAGTCGGCTGTCTATGAGGGGCATTTGTTGATGGGCGGCAAATGCCAGAAAAGAAAATTAAATTGTAAAAATGTATTAAAAAAAATTAAAATGCCCTCGCTTCAATTGCTGGCGATGTTTCGATAATTGGAGTCCACATGGAACTGATGCTGTCACGTGCAGTCAAGTGCAGTCAAGTGCAGTCAAGTGCACTCACGTGCAGTCAAGTGCAGTCAAGTGCTGTCAAGTGCACTCACGTGCACTATTTGAAGAAAGATGTTTTTGTAAAACTAAACACATTTTGGATGATACATCCCACCATCTTCATCACAGATACTTAGGATCGGGCCGTTCGGGACGAATTCTTTCCATCAGGGCGAGGACTGACAGATATAAAAATTCTTTTGTTCCCCAATCTGTATGAATTTACCGGCATGCTTCCTCTGAAGTCACACATCTGAATGAGATCTAACAAGTCCCCGATTTTGCTAAGAGAACTCACTGAATGGCTGTTTGAAATAATTTATTATAAATGTCTTGTGTTCAAATTGTTTTATTTTTGTCCTGAAAATGTATAATGCAATCATAAAACATTTCCATTTATTTGGATCAATTTAAGAATCTTATCTTATCTTATTTTTTTTTAAAAAATGGCATTAAAGAACTGACGAAATGTGGTACGAATGATTGTTGAAAGACATGAAAGTATGATGGACGTTCCATTAGCTGTAGCATCTGCGAAGCAAGATTCAACACACATTAATGCACAAGAACATTGGTGTTGACAAGTTTGCCATTATCAAGAGGAATAACAGAATAATCATTCCCAGGATGTATATCAGCATATCTATCTATGTCGCATGGGACTGGTTGCCCCTTTTCCTAATGTATAGTGTGGTCAAGCGCATGCGATAACTCTCCCACAAACAGTAGCGATGGAATTTAAGAATCTATTCTATTCATGAACTAAGTATATCAATCTATCTATCTATATTTATATATATATATATATATAGATGTATACTAGGGCTAAACCGGAGGCATTTTATTTTACACTGGGTTCGGGTATTTTGAGAGAAAACCCGGTGGGTCCAAGTATTACAAATAGAGTTAGCGTTTCATTTTCTATTGACTATAATCCTTGAAACAGTCCTAATCAATAGATGGGCCCAACTTAAAATTTTTGTTATACATTGGCCATTTCATAATTTGATGTTTCAGTACAGGTAGCTTCTTATCTAAAGCAATCTTCAAATGCAATAAACCCAATTAATCTGGTAATCAACATTTCAATATAGAAATTCTTCACCCCATGACACAAACGCTAATTTCAGATTTTTAGTTTGTGTAAAGTCAGGTCTAGGTAATGATAAATCACTCCAAACAACGAGGTTAATTATTGATCAAATTCATTCCCTTATTCTAAAGGCGTATCTTGTATTGCCATGGGCAAAATAAAATTACCAATATTTGTAAACAGAGAATTTAACATCTCTTTTTTTTTTTTAAAGGGAGTACCATAGGAGTTAACGATGTTGTCATCCACTTAAAACTATACGCGTCTTATCTCCTACCTCCGACATGTATTTACCCAAGAAAATTAATTATTTATCAATCCCATTCCTTTGTTTTGAGACGTATCTTGTTTTTAGAGGAAAAAAAATTTTTTAATTCAAGGGCACGAAAAGGTGTAAATGTAAAGTATTTCTCTAGCGTAGTAATTGTTCATCAATGTACTTCTTTAGTGACAAATGTGATATAATTAGTAATTATTTAGACTGGGTAATTTAAGGTCATGTTTAGAGGGGGAAAAGTAGTTTAGGAGTGTGAAAGGGTGTAGGGTAGGCGTATAATACATAGCAGATAAACACCTCTCAAAATTTAATGATGATAGAAACGTAAAAATCATTATATTTTTAAAGTTATGGATTGTGATGATTTTTTTACAATAGCAGTTAGAAATTATCGCAAAGAAACACCATTATTAAACCGAAAACATCGGGTTATTTATTCTAGTATTGCCTTGGGCAAAATGAACTTACCCCCCATTTTGTAAAAAGAGAATGTAACATCTCTTCTCATAAATAAAATCCCATAGGAGCTAACTATATTGTCATCCACGTAAACATGTAGACTTCTTATTTCCTACCTCCGACATATATTTACCCAAGAAGGTTAATTATTTATCAAATTCATTCCTTTATTTTGAGACGTATCTTGTGCTGTCTTGGGGAAATTGAACTTATACATATTTGTAAAAAGAGAATGCAAAATCTCGTTTTCACAAATGTAATACCATAGGATTTAAGTACATTGTCATCCACGTGAAAATGTACACATCCTATTACCTACCTCCGATATGAATGTACCCAAGAAGGTTAATTATTTTTCAAATACACTCCTTTATTTTGAGACGTATCTATTATCTTGTGCTGCCTTGAGCAAAATGAATATATACATAATAATAAATATTTGTAAAAAGAGAATGTGGCATCTCTTTTTTTCACAAATGTAATAACATAGGAGTTAACTATACTGTCATGCACTTGAAAATATTCACATGCCATTTCCTACCTCCGATATGTATGTACCCAAGAAGATTAATTATTAATCAAATTCATTCCTTTATTTTAAAACGTATATTGTGCAGCCTTGAGCAAAATGAACATATACATATTTGTAAAAAGAGAAAGTGTGATACCTTTTTCCACAAATGTAATACCATAGGATTTAAATATATTGTCATCCTCGTAAAAATGTACACATCCTATATCCTACCTCCGATATGTTTATACCAAAGAAAGTTAATTATTTATCGAATTCATTCCTTTATTCTGAGACGTATCTTGTGCTGCCTGGGGCAAAGTGAACAACACCGCCCCACCCAGATTTAAATAAATTTAGAAAATCTTTCCTTTCCTTACCCAAACTAACATATTTTGCACTTCATATGGTTCGTTCTTATTTGTATGAGTTATAAGTGGATTAGTGAATGCTATTTGGCTATGGAAGTGCGCTGCACTGATTGGCTTAAACCATATCTTTTTTATTAGAATTATATTTAAAGGTTAGAATTTATTACGTTATAATTTTAATAAAAGTATATTTTTGGAGAAAAAAAAAGGCAAAACTTTTTAAATGTTAAAATATTCAAAGCTAAAATGTGTGTGTGTTTTATTAACAATTCAAAAAGGAATCATTTGTATTTATTAAGTTTACTTTTAAAATGGAAAATACATTATCAGTTTTGTCAAGCACGGCTATTAAATTTAAAGAAACCTAAGAGTTTTGGTAAAATAGGCTATTCACGCTATGACATCATACGCGTGATAATTGAGAACAAATAAATTTGAATTTTATTTCGCAATATTAACAACGCACTAAAAGACGCACTAAAAACTACTGATACCTGGGTTTTCCCGATAAATGTGATTACTGTGTAATTCTTCGATCATGATTTTTATTTTTTTTTATGTTTTCATAACTTTTAAACTAGTTCCTTAGATGATACTCTAAATGTATTTGTAATTTATAATAATAATATTTAAACGTTTACTAAAATAAAAGCGGATTTAAAATATTTTTGCTCATTAAAATTTATTCGATTTCCGTAAAATAATAGAAAATAACTATGATTGTTTTTAGGATTCCGAAGTACTTAAAAAGTTCTTCCTTTCGGCGTTATGTGAACCTAGCTCATTCTTATATATATATATATATATATATATATATATATATGTTTATAGCCGAGTGGTGGCGTGGCTTAACAGTTTAAATAAAATCACAATAACACAATCAGGTCTGAGAACTATAGCTTTTTAATGTAAGGAACAATCCGTTGACCTGTACTATTTGTTTATTTTCAGATATTGTCCTTTTTCTTCGTAGTGGACTTTTTCTTACGGCTTTTTATTAATTATAAAAAGTGTTGGACTTTTTCATCATAGTGGATTGTTTTGTATAACATTAATAAAGCTATAGTCCTTGAGACCTGTATTTCTTCCTTTTTGTTAGTAACTGTCAGTGTCGGTCTTGGTACACACACTCACTCACCATCACCAACCATTACCTAAGCACCCAAGATCACCACCACGCACTACTATATTTTGAACAGATTTCTTAAAGGTTCCGAGAACTTTAATATATTATGTTTTGTACAGTTTTGTCACCTTGCGCTAAATGGGACAGCTTAAAGGTGCATAATTAAGAGATGATGTCATAGATATAAATTGATTTAAATATTTTCAATTAAACGACTATTAATCACTATTTAAAAAAAAATGAGAATAAAATAAAACAAAGAAAACCTTACCTCCAAAGCGACATTTAAATGTAAACCTCAAACAATCTCACATGACATTTCGTAACGAATGACATTTTTCGGCCCCGAATTTCGCCCATTGCTTTCAAACGTCAACATTTGCCACTCCCGATTCTCTTCCAACTCAGTGCAATGTTTGTCATCAGCTATTACGGGAAAGTTTTTTTTGTCGCCCCCCCCCCGCCCCGGCCCGGCCCTCCCCACGTTCCCAAAAACTCCCACGTTCTTGTTTCCATTCCTGCCCGAAACAAATCAAGATTCGACCAGGACCCGTGATCACAGTGGTGATGTAACATCAACCGAAAATATGAATTCTCCGCTTTCTGCGAGACCTTAGAGATTGTAGTCATAAAGTTAATCCAATGAAATCTGCTCTAAGCCCCTACACTATTTTGAGATGTTTCGTGAGTGGGTTATGTTATTATGGGGATTTTTTTTTTTTTTTTTTTTTTGGGGGGGGGGGGGGGGTTCGATATGCTGTCGGTCACGCAACAAACGGTTCTGCTCTCGTTGCTTAAAGAAGAAGATTTAATTATATTTGTGGACTGGTACACTCTCCGCTTGTGGTAGCGGTATGTTTATTTATTTGGAGAACACAGTGACGACTTAAGGTATAGGCCATGTAGTCGGCCGTCTGGCTTATGGTATAGGCGATGTAGTCGGCCGTCTGGCTTATGGTATAGGCGATGTAGTCGGCCGTCTGGCTTATGGTATAGGCGATGTAGTCGGCCGTCTGGCTTATGGTATAGGTGATGTAGTCGGTCGTCTGGCTTAAGGTATAGGTGATGTAGTCGGTCGTCTGGCTTATGGTATAGGTGATGTAGTCGGCCGTCTGGCTTATGGTATAGGTGATATATTCGGCCGTCTCGCTTATGGTATAGGCGATGTAGTCGGCCGTCTGGCTTATGGCATAGGCGATGTAGTCGGCCGTCTCGCTTATGGTATAGGTGATGTAGTCGGCCGTCTCATTTATGGTATAGGTGATGTAGTCGGCCGTCTCGCTTATGGTATAGGCGATGTAGTCGGCCGTTTAGCTTATGGTATAGATGATGTAGTCAGCCTATGACTTTAGGTATTGGCAATGTAATGGCCTTGTGGCTTTAGGTTTTGTTGATGTACGCGGCAGCCTAGGGGGGCATTTTGTTGAAGGGCGACGAATGCCAGGAAAGAAAATTAAACGTAAGAAATGTAAACATGAAATGTAAAATGCACTCGTTTCAATTGTTGACGATGTTTTGCTGATTGGAACCTACATTGAGCTGATGCAGTGACATGCAGAAAATAAGGCAACCACATATAAAATCCTCGTCAATTTCAAGTTGGTTTGTTCATCAGTGATTTGCTATGGTCTTTTTTAGATCAATATATGTAGTAAACTTCTTCACGAAAAAGATCTTGATTTTTAAAAACAAAATCTATTGAATAAATAAATGCAACACAAACGGTATATATAATCTAGAATTAAAGAACTTAAAAATGAAGGTTTTCACAAAGCAATTACAAAAACTAAATCATTGACAGAAGAACGTGCAATATCTCAAAAGAAAATACAGCCAAGAAGGCAACGAACAAATGAGACAATTTTATCTTGTAATTCCAAATGATCCATTTCTTGCCTCAGAAAAAAAATTAAAAAATTGCGAAATCATTTATTTTGTTAACCAGATATCGGAGATCGTAATTCGATCAAGTTACGATGATCGCTTTTTAAAGTTATTATCTCAGAGTGATTTAAAAAAAAAATATATATTTTTGTGGCATTAAACATGGGACGAAATATGTTAAAAATAATTGTTCAAAGACATGAACGCTCAATTGGCTTTAGCATTTCAGTCATTCTTTCAAAATTTGACTACTGTAACACTATTCTCGCAGGCATTCCTCAACACAACATAAACAAACTTCAGAAGGCACAGAACTCAGCATGCAGACTCATTTTTAAATCAAAGAAACATGACCACATTCAACCACACATGCGGCAACTCCACTGGCTTCCAATATCCTCTTGCATCAAGTACAAGTCTGCAATCTCTGCTTCAACTCGTTCACTGACCCTCACTTTCCTGTCTATCTCTCTGAACTGTTGCTTCCTTACATCCCCGCAAGACAACTACGTTCTTCCATTGACAGTAGAACCCTCTCAATCCCAAGAACTAAAACTAAGACCATCGGTGAACGCTCCTTCTGCTTCCATGGGCCCACGTTCTGGAACCAGCTCCCCTTCCATATCCGCCATTGTGAAACCTCGTCCATTTTCAAAAAGTCCCTTAAAACTCATCTGTTTAGGTCCGCCTATGACCTGTGATGCACCCTCCTTGAACTGCCTCATTTTCTGTTTCGGGTTAATCCTGAAGTATAGGCCAAAACGTGTCAAAGTGTCCTCGTTTTATAGCCATTTTCATTGTTTCTATAGTATAGTAGTTACTACCCTAGTGTCTCATTTTGATTTTACTTAGTTTACATGTTTTTAATAATTGTAAAGCGCTTAGAGCTTTATGGTAAGCGCTATATAAAAATGCCTAAATAAATAAATTAATTAAATAAATATGAACCTTCCGTAGCAACTAAAAATGAAGGATGTAAGTTTGTTTCAAGTTAGGATTAGTCTGTTACAAATTATAATTTCCCCTCTTCATCATTCGGATGTATACGTTAAAAACTCATAGAACATTGAGTTTGTTAGAAAACTGCAAACTGGTAACAAAAATAGATGTCTGATTAATGTGTATGTTTCAAAGACGGCATATTTATTTTGTTCTCGCCTATAGCACAAAAACCTTCAGAGGTAGAACGCAAAGAACTGAAAACAACGAGCGTATATCATCCGTGACCAGGTCTCATCCTCTGTGAAGATGGCAGTTTCGTTAGACTACGGTTTTTTCATTTAGACTTGAAGCAATGCTTCAATACAAAAATATATTCTTTACGATTATCGACTTACATAGATGATACATTTTATTTATTGGCTTCTATAGCGGCATGTGTGGGGAGGGGGGGGGAGTTAAATCTTGTCGTGGGCGCCAAAACTCTTTAAACACCTCTGATTTATTGAATTAATTTTTTTTTAAAATCTCCTATTAAATCATTTATTCTCTGGTGCCACTCATAAAGTAGTGCTCGGGTGTTTTCAATAGACATGAAAGTAAGCCGATATTTATACAACTTGTACATCCACTTCCCCCAAGCACCAAACACTGGCTGGACCATAAGCATCTCCCATTATAGTAAGCCTGTTTTAACTTGATTTTTTGAAATGATTGCCTGATAAAGGGTTACTTCACACAAATGCATCATCATTCATTGTAACACGGCACACTTTCATTTCAATACCCAACCATCCACTAGAATACACAACATTCCACTACAATAAACAACCATCCACTACAATACACAACCATCTACTACAAGACATAACCATCCACTAGAATACACAACCATCCACTACAATACACAACCATCCACTACAATACACAACCATCCACTACAATGCACAACCATCCACTAGAATACACAACCATCCACTACAATACACAACCATCCACTACAATACACAACCATCCACTACAATACACAACCATCCACTACAATACACAACCATCCACTAAAATACACAACCATCCACTACAATACACAACCATCCACTAGAATACACAACCATCCACTACAATACACAACCATCCACTACAATACACAACCATCCACTACAATACACAACCATCCACTACAATACACAACCCTCCACTACAAGACACAACCATCCACTAGAATACACAACCATCCACTACAGTACACAACCATCCACTACAATACACAACCATCCACTAAAATACACAACCATCCACTACAATACACAACCATCCACTACAAGACACAACCATCCACTAGAATACACAACCATCCACTACAATACACAACCATCCACTAGAATATACAACCATCAACTACAATACACAACCATTCACTACAATACACAACCATCAACTAGAATACACAACCATCAACTACAATACATCATAATTTACTAAAATACACCACCATCCATTACATAACATCCATCCACTTAAACACAGCACTATCCAATAAATGCACCCCCATCCACTACATTAACTCCATCCACTAATACACACCTCTATCCATTACATAATATCCATCCACTTAAACACAGCACTATCCAATAAATGAACCCCCATCAACTACATTAACTCCATCCACTAATACACACCACTCTCCAATAAAATACCGTCCCATCCACTACAATAAATCAGCCTCTATTAGAACTCCACCATCCACGACACCCCCCCCCCCCCCCGGGTCACTAGAAACGACACACTACTATTCTGTACACATAACCTACCAGTTACTATAAGTATAAAGATCGCCCCCCCCCCAATCAACCATGAATCATAGGCGCCCAGTACAATATTTTATCATATAGATAGTACACATATACTACACAGATAGTACACAGATGAAGCAATTTAACTTGTCCCATTCCCTGGTGTTAAAGAAAATAGCCTATCTAGTGATGTAGGCCTACCGCACGACAGCTACCAGTTATTAAGTACAGTGTTAGACACGACAGTCATACCCTTATCATGAAGATCAACATTTACATACAATTTTCATAGCAATTCTAACACATTTATGGATTATGGGTAGATAAAGTAATATTGTTTAAAAGAATGACCTAAATAGTAACACAGAAGTAGTCTGAAGTGTTGAAATCTCTGGTTTTTACGATGTAGAATCTTCAATAGCGTTTGACAAGATTGATCGTAAGATAAGACATTTAATCAGTCTTGTTTGTCACGTGTGCACAACGTTACTGCAATCCCAGCCATGACTTTTTTTATGTTCAAGTAACGCAACAAGTTACTGCTATCCCAACCATAATTTTTTAATGTTCAAGTAACGCAACAAGTTACTGCTATCCCAACCATAATTTTTTAATGTTCAAGTAACGCAACAAGTTACTGCTATCCCAACCATGACTTTTTATGTTTAAGTAACGCAACAAGTTACTGCTATCCCAACCATGACTTTTTTATGTTCAAGTAACGCAACAAGTTACTGCTATCCCAACCATGAACTTTTTATGTTTAAGTAACGCAACAAGTTACTGCTATCCCAACCATGACTTTTTTATGTTCAAGTAACACAGTCGTTGTCCAGTAGGAATGTACACTTCTAAAATGTATGCTTAAAAACAAGCAGCAAATGCCGCTACCTAAAGACAACTACAGTAAGTCCTTGTAGATACTGACAGATACTTTACCTAGACATTCAGTTATCTGATTGCATGCATACACATAATAATTAATATAAAATCTAGCTAAATTTCAACCTGCTATGTGAGTAGACTTAAAAGTAACGAGTTGTCTTTTTGGCTTAATGAGTCAATATTACTATTTCCAAGTATTAGTTATTAGTAAAAAAAAAAAAAAGAAGCACACATATGACAAACTGGCAAAGAGTCACCGAGACATTGCCGCGATATAGTTCACTTGTGGTTTTTGAAACTAATCAATTCATGGATCTTACGACTGTTTGGGTAACAGTTTGAGCTTTAAAGTTGCCATAAATGTCAGGTTATCAAGATATATTTTGAAGATCTTTGACGTAAAATGTACAAGTACGTTCTGCCGAGACCCAAAATTAACAACTCCCAGTGAAGGTTTCACCCTGGAGCAGGGTCAGCAAACTAAGGCCCACGGGACGGATCCAGCCCGTGGCTTTAGTTTATCCGGCCCACTATAAAATTATTGAGTTAAATTAAGAATACCATCTTTTTTAAATGTAAAAATTCAGTTTAAACACAACTCAACGTGTGTGTAAGACAGTATGCATGCAATGCATTTACCCACCGAACAGGACCAAGATGATGCAGCTACTTGTGATTCTCCAATCGGCTATTGTTATTAGTCATAATAAATAGTTTTAGAAACTTCTTCACAAATAATTTTGAATAAATGTGGAATTCGAAGTTGAAATCCTATCTCGTAAAGACATAAGACGCAGTCGTAAAATTAGTCGGCGAGAAAAGTAACTGAGACACCTAACTTGAGACAAGTAACTGAGACACCTAACTTGAGACAAGTAACTGAGACACCTAACTTGAGATAAGTAACTTGAGACACCTAACTTGAGACAAGTAACTTGAGACACCTAACTTGAGACAAGTAACTGAGACACCTAACTTGAGATAAGTAACTTGAGACACCTAACTTGAGACAAGTAACTAAGACACCTAAAAAAATTGATTTAAAAACATTTGCTCGTGAATTCATTTCAGTTTTTTTTTGCTGGAGATATTTCTTAAAACTATTTTTTAAATATATAATATCCATCAAACAAAGAAGCCTTACCAGAAGAGCACTTGCTTCAACAATGTTGATGATAGTGACTGCTATCTTCCAGGCTCAACTCAGTGTCGTTGTGTCAGAAGAGCAACAGTTTCATCTTTCTCGCTGATGTGGAAAAAAAGGCGATTGTTCAATATAATAGCTGTTTTTTTTTTTTTAAATTTAAATCTAATAATATTTTACACGGTGTCCCAAGTGAATTAACGTAACCTTGACCTTGTCATGGCAATTCACGTTGCTGAACTCATTTTGCGTTGCGACAATGAAAAAAAAACAACAACGTATGTCTTACGCGTTTTATGTATTCGTGTTCATAAAATAAACATTTGGGAAATAATCCGATTATAAATGTCAACTGCCATGAATTTAGCGCATTCAGACCGCAATCAGTCCGCATTCAGCACGCAATCAGCCCGCAATAAGTCCGCAAACAGCCCGCAATAAGTCAGCAATCAGCCCAGTCCGCAATCAGCCCGCAATAAGTCCGCAATCAGCCCGCAATAAGTCCGCAATAAGCCCGCAATAAGTCCGCAATCAGCCCAGTCCGCAATCAGCCTGTAATAAGTCCGCAATCAGATCGGCTCTCAAAGCCAAAAGAGATTGTTTTATCGGCCTTCGTAAAAAAAAACAACAAAAAAAACAACTGTTGCTGACCCCTGACTTAGATTAAAGACAAGTGAAGAGAGGGCTTAATGACCCCCGCGCCTCTCAGTAACACCGAGGCTTACAGCAACGCCGCGACAGACAGGAGATACATTTTCTATTAAAAAAAAGAAAAACAAAAAAAAAAAGCTAAGTGCTGTCAGTGTCAAAGGAGTCAAATTCCATTTCATCCGCTAGTTGCGCCTCTGGCTAAGGCAGTCATTTGTCTGTCAAGTGGTCTCCATGGGTCTTCATCCGGCACTACACTCCCCCCCCTTTCCCCAAACCTAAGCGTTTACGTAATATATAGATAACCCCGAACTTTGGTCATAGTGGATTTAAGGCACACAAAAAAAAAAAAAAACCAACAAAACAACCCAACAAAAATCCATAAAATATCCATAAAATATCCATAAAATATCCATAAAATATCCTGATTATAATTGAGCCTGGTGGAAGCTTCACTAGTGTTAAAGAAACTCCTTTTTGTTATCCTTTATTTATGATGATAGCTTGGAACAGATGTGTGGGAGCTTAACAAGGAAGGATAGCATGAACTCTGATGGTGATGAGTAAATTGGTTATGTGGTGACAAAGTGCGACCAATGGTGCTGTTGGTGAGGTTGTTTTGTGGTATAGATTAAATAGACCCAACCAATAATTTGTGTCCATAAAGCAATATGAGTTCAGCTTTAATCATGATTATGCAGAATACAAATTCAGACGTTTAGGTAAAAGCCTTCATCAGTTCAAGAACAAAACAATACTCATCTAAGTATAAATACAATTTACTTGGCCTAGATATGTCTGTATCCCACATGTATATTATAAATGAGTCCTTTCCGTTCCTCTGACTTTGCTTTTGTCAGGTTTTTGCACCCACTCTTATTCCTCTCCCTCTTTTTAAGATGGGATACATGTGTATATATATTATTCGTTTATAAGCCATATCTCATTATAACATGTGCCGATCTATTAGTTTAGATGTGCAATCCCATTAGTCGGTGTACACACTTTTGTTAGCCGAGTTTTAAAGAAAGGAGTATATATGCAGGGACGCTTTTGACCTTCAAGAATCCCACAATTCCAGTAGGGATCTACACCACAGTGACACTGTGGCGAGATTGATGTGGTGTTGCCCGGCCTGTCATGAACGACTGATGGGCTGCAGCGGCAACACAGGTTTGGTGACACAGGTCGTCCTACACGGCTTAGCCCGTGCTCGCTTCTCTGACCTTCATACATTTCCTCTCTCTTATACCGTACTAATCCCTCTCTACATCAAATCTACATCATCTCTCTTCATCATATTTCTACTTCATCTCTCTACATCATCTCTCTACATCATCTCTCTACATCATCTCTCTACATCATCTCTCTGCATCATCTCTCTGCATCATCTCTCTACATCATCTCTCTACATCATCTCTCTACATCATCTTTCTACATCATATCTCTACATCATCTCTCTACATCATCTCTATACATCATCTCCCTACATCATCTCTCTACATCATCTCTCAACATCATCTCTCTACATCATCTCTCTACATCATCTCTACATCATCTCTCTACATCATCTCTCTACATCATCTCTCTACATCATCTCTCTGATTAATCTCTCTACATCATCTCTCTGCATCATCTCTCTACGTCATTTCTCTGCATCATCTCTCAACATCATCTCTCTAGTCATCTCTCTAGTCATCTCTCTACATCATATCTACATCATCTCTCTACATCATCTCTCTACATCATCTCTCTACATCATCTCTCTACATCATCTCTCTACATCATCTCTCTGATTAATCTCTCTACATCATCTCTCTGCATCATCTCTCTACGTCATTTCTCTGCATCATCTCTCAACATCATCTCTCTAGTCATCTCTCTAGTCATCTCTCTACATCATATCTACATCATCTCTCTACATCATCTCTCTACATCATCTCTCTACATCATCTCTCTACATCATCTCTCTACATCATCTCTCTGATTAATCTCTCTACATCATCTCTCTGCATCATCTCTCTACGTCATTTCTCTGCATCATCTCTCAACATCATCTCTCTAGTCATCTCCCTACATCATCTCTCTACATCATCTCTACATCATCTCTACATCATCTCTCTACATCATCTCTCTACATCATCTCTCTACATCATCTCTCTGCATCATCTCTCTACATCATCTCTCTGATTCATCTCTCTAATTCATCTCTATGCAACATTTCTACATCATATCTCTACATCTTCTCTCTATATCATCTTTCTGCTTCATCTCTATGCAGCATCTCTGCATCACCTTGCGCCCATGACAACACCTGCAACGATGAAACTAAAAAAAAAAAAAATTGTATTCTATCCATGGCCACCCTTGTCACAGCTCGGCGGTAGCGAAAGCAGGGTGAATTGCTTTGACATTATGCTTGTTCATAATACTTCATTATTGTCACTTCAGTTACCTGCAATCTTTTTTCTTATTTTTTTTTAATCGTTTACCGCCATCTCTAGGCCACCAGAAAAATTGCACAATGTCTCCATTTAAATTGCAATGATGCGATTAAATGGCTGAATCCTATGTAACTTGATGGCATAATAAAATGAGATTGGTTGGTTTGATTCGATATTTTGCATTCAAACGAAGAAAATGCAATGGTTGCGTGGCTGATTTACATTCGGTTGAAATGTTTCAGACGTGACACTCGTTAGCATGTAAGCTGACCAGATTTTTCTGGATGCCAAGTACGGACACAAAGGCTCATATCAACCGGAACTGAACCGGCCGGGGGGGTAGGGGGGTTTGCTTGACTATTTTTGGACACTCCCCTTAAACTCGTACATACAAGAAGCCTTAAGCCCCCATCCCCATAAAAAAAACTCCAAAGAAATCAAATAATTTAATAGGTAATTGTGACGTCACAGGAATGCTAAAAAATTTTTTTTTAAAATGGTGTCGCGGGTTTATCACCATGACAATTTGGCCAGCCCAGTGGTCCTCATAATATCCGCTTTGGGTGCCAAGTTGCCCTCGGGCAAAGCCATGAGAATGGGGCACAGAGGTCAGTCGCGGCGGGCTCAAAAACTCTTCTTTAGATAGAATCTTAACAGTGAATTAAAATATCAAAGCGCTTTTACTTGAGAACGACGAATGGGGCCAAAAAATCGTCTATATTAAGTGTCACCATTTTTCGGCTTCGCTCTATGTGCAGCATTTTCTTTGCAGTGATGAAAACAACAGTGACAACAGAATACAATGAAAGTAGCACTTAACTGTGACAACAGAATACAATGAAAGTAGCACTTAACTGTGACAACAGAATACAATGAAAGTAGCACTTAACTGTGACAACAGAATACAATGAAAGTAGCACTTAACTGTGACAACAGAATACAATGAAAGTAGCACTTAACTGTGACAACAGAATACAATGAAAGTAGCACTTAACTGTGACAACAGAATACAATGAAAGTAGCACTTAACTGAGACAACAGAATACAATGAAAGTAGCACTTAACTGTGACAACAGAATACAATGAAAGTAGCACTTAACTGTGACAACAGAATACAATGAAAGTAGCACTTAACTGTGACAACAGAATACAATGAAAGTAGCACTTAACTGAAAAGTAGTATCCGAGAGGGCAGCATAAGCAGGGTTTCTTTCAGCCATCGCTCCGGGGGGAAGGGGGAGCACTGCCCCCCCCCCCGGGGGGGAAAGTCAAGTGCCCCTCCGGAGCAAAATGTATACAACAACGGAACAGTCATTTTTAAACAGTTTTAAAAACTATAGTCACTGGTGCCTTTAACCGATTAAAATTCGTGGAATCTAGGCAATATCGCTGGGCTCAATATATTTGGTGATCGGTATATTTCAGGTTAATCTTGTCATAGTATTGGCTTATGAATCTCGCACTGACCACTCAAGTCTCACTTGAGTGTTTAAAGACTTTATTAGAACTGTGTTAAAATGCATGTACATATTAGGGCGTACAATTTGAAAAATAGTTAGTCAGTATCAAACATTGGCAATCTGTTTTCAAAATTATAATTCATCGTAGCGATTTTAACATTAATATAGCGAGAGGTGTTAATTAATCCATACACATCTTATGATTTTATGATTACATCATGATTTTTTTCTCATTAAGAATTTAAAGGGCGCATACAAATAGTGCAGCTTTCATCAATTATTATTAAATCCAAAGTGTTTGTGTTTTCTTTAAATGTGCTGCTTTCGTTACAAAGTTTACTGAAAATCAGTTTTATTTAAATTTTAAATTCTTAGTTATTATCAAATTCCCATCTGCTTTCCTTTTTTTTTAAAATATCAGAATAGTAAACAAACTGCCCCATCTATTTGCACTCATTTTCCAAAATCTTTAATTTTAATTTCGATGAGAATCCAGTAGAAAGCTAAGGAAACAGTTTTTGTGAACCAGCATTTTGATTATCACGCCATCATGATGGTTTTAGAAAAAAGATTATTCCCAATTCTCCAATTTAAAATCGAGTGTATGGATTTAGTTTAAAATATTTTAAAGTATTGCAAAAAGGCAATTTGTAATTTATCTAACTACAGCAACTATCCCCTGCCTGCGGTGCCAGAGATTTTTCCGAGCAAGGATCGGTCTAGCAAGTTTCCTACGAGCTCAACATAACCCCCCCCCCCCCCCCCCCCCCCCCCCCCCCCCACCGCACCACCCGGTGAAAGCCGCCATAATTAAGAGCAGTTAAAACCAACAGCAGAAAAAAAAAAAACACCAAAAAATAAAACTGTTGGGGGGGGGGATAGGGGGAGGTACAGGGTGGAGGGCACGTGATCAAAATAAACGTGACGCATAGAGATTTGAAATGAGATGGATCAACCACAGTAACAACATCACCAGTTGGACAAATTTGGAGTACGTGGTTACCTTTTGTATGGTTATGTGTTGACAGGTTGATTAAGACGTCATAATATCTCTGTTAATAAGAATGGAATTTTTTAATAGCTCTGTCCCATTCACCGGTTCTCCGGTTGACAAGTCTGTAGTGGCTTGTCGATTAGGAGCACAGAGCTATATGTCTATGATTAGGAGGCGCCGACCCCATCGGCGTTACCCTGACAACAAGACCACTGGGCGCGTCCTGCGTGGGCAGACAAGGGATGTGCTCGGTACCTGCCTTACATAAAACAGCTCCTACAGGGCTGCCAGTTGTGATACTTCCCAACTGGGAAAGTAGGCAGAGACAGGGTAAGGATTATGATTACAAGTTGCCGTTAATGGAAATAAGGCGAGAGGCGAAGGTGGTAACCTCTGGCCGATGATTCTTACTACGCAGCCCTGAGAAGCTGCTCCAAGGCAACCGTTTCGTCCAAGCTGCATCGCGAAACCCACTCTAGAATCCCTCTTATAGGAC
>CAXITT010001029.1:131423-185221 GCA_964033795.1 Lymnaea stagnalis
TTTGCATATAAACAAATGTTGTTTGCATATAAACAAATGTTGTTTGCATATAAACAAATGTTGTTTGCATATAAACAAATGTTGTTTGCATATAAACAAATGTTGTTTGCATATAAACAAATGTTGTTTGCATATAAACAAATGTTTGCATATAAACAAATGTTGTTTGCATATAAACAAATGTTTGCATATAAACAAATGTTGTTTGCATATAAACAAATGTTTGCATATAAACAAATGTTGTTTGCATATAAACACATGTTTGCATATAAACAAATGTTGTTTGCATATAAACAAATGTTTGCATATAAACAAATGTTTGCATATAAACAAATGTTTGCATATAAACAAATGTTTGCATATAAACAAATGTTTGCATATAAACAAATGTTTGCATATAAACAAATGTTTGCATATAAACAAATGTTTGCATATAAACAAATGTTTGCATATAAACAAATGTTTGCATATAAACAAATGTTTGCATATAAACAAATGTTTGCAGTGTTTTTTAGTGATGGTCAAGCCCTTTCCGCCCCCCCCCCCAAAAAAAACAAACAACAAACCAAACAACAACAACAACAACAAACAAACACAAAAACAAAAACAACACATAAACAACCATGATTTGGAAGATGATAATTAAGAAAATATCCTCATCACATCTTGAAACCCTTAAAATATGCGAGGCCCATTTCAGTCGTAGGTGTTGCTGGGCTCACACCATAGTTCTAAGGTTAAGTGGCACCTATATTTTGAAACCTAGGATCTCTTCCCAGGGCCGTCTTTTCAGCAGGGGAGGGGGCCCTGGACACAGTAATGCACCGAGGCACCTTATCCTAGTCACAGATGACTGGGCCGGGGGTTAAGAACAGAGCTCCATTGTTCTTCTGATACCTTATGGGGTGGACGCACACTGCTGTCATTTTGGGGATGGGGGTTGTTAGGCGCATGGGGCAAGGCTAATAGATTCTCGCATCTTTTATATTAAAGGGATCTTTCTTTCCAAAATACTATGTCTCGGGCGTTCCAGACTTGGCGTGACAATTTTGGTGTTGACGACGGAAGTTCCTAATTGACCGGAAATAAGGGGGGGGGGGCTATGGATGGGTTAATTGCCAGCCTTCCTGGACCCCCTAGGGAGGTAGAGATTTGTATATAATATAGAACTCTTCGTGACATAGGAGAGATTGAGAGCTTCGTGGACGGTGATAATGAAGTTGTAGACGCAGCTGTACTAGGTAGTCAAAGATAGGCTAGGGATGGACAGCGATGTGTTAGCAGTTAGAAAGGAGACATCACTGAAATCATATTATATGGATCCATGCCATTTTTAAAAAAAATTATAACTGTTACTGAGGAGGTGCTTGGTCATTTCATTAGTGTACTGTGTTTTCTTTGTTGTACTTCTCAACGCCTGGACTAGTGAACCATCACAGAGAGGAACTAGTGAACCATCACAGAGAGGAACTAGTGAACCATCACAGAGAGGAACTAGTGAACTATAACAGAGAGGAACTAGTGAACCATCACAGAGAGGAACTAGTGAACCATCACAGAGAGGAACTAGTGAACCACCACAGAGAGGAGCGGCCCCGTATTAATCATACCAACACCAATACCACTTGGTGCGTGACCATAAAAACGGGCAATACCCTCACAGTACCATCTCATCATTGACAATCCTCCAATATACTCAGGGCCATGTGAAGTTAGTTTGGAGTTTTGATTCCCTGGGCCAGCTCTGATGACATAGCCACCGCCATACATAATCATAAATTCATCCTGTTGGTGGGTCCTCCTGAGCTCCTGGTTTTAGCCCCAGATTAGTTTCGTACCCAGAATACGTATACCTAACTAAAAGAAAACCATAACATTTGCCCATTCAAAAAAAAATCGTTGTTTTTACTTGCATCAAGCGCTTCTTATTAAGATCAAGATGTTATAGTACTGTCACTTGAATTTGGGAGGGAGAAGAGGTCGAGAGCGCCGAACGAAACTGGGGGTAAGGTGTGGGGAGAGGCCTTAGTAAGCCCTACCCCAGAAAATGTTCGATAAAGTCGAATGATGGGATGCATGTTGGCGCATTCATGAAGTCGAATGATGGGATGCATGTTGGCGCATTCATAAAGTCGAATGATGGGATGCATGTTGGCGCATTCATAAAGTCGAATGATGGGATGCATGTTGGCGCATTCATAAAGTCGAATGATGGGATGCATGTTGGCGCATTCATGAAGTCGAATGATGGGATGCATGTTGGCGCATTCATAAAGTCGAATGATGGGATGCATGTTGGCGCATTCATGAAGTCGAATGATGGGATGCATGTTGGCGCATTCATAAAGTCGAATGATGGGATGCATGTTGGCGCATTCATAAAGTCGAATGATGGGATGCATGTTGGCGCATTCATAACGTCGAATGATGGGATGCATGTTGGCGCATTCATGAAGTCGAATGATGGGATGCATGTTGGCGCATTCATGAAGTCGAATGATGGGATGCATGTTGGCGCATTCATAAAGTCGAATGATGGGATGCATGTTGGCGCATTCATGAAGTCGAATGATGGGATGCATGTTGGCGCATTCATAAAGTCGAATGATGGGATGCATGTTGGCGCATTCATAAAGTCAAATGATGGGATGCATGTTGGCGCATTCATGAAGTCGAATGATGGGATGCATGTTGGCGCATTCATAAAGTCGAATGATGGGATGCATGTTGGCGCATTCATAAATTTAGTTTTTCATTATTCTACACTTAACCGACAAGCAAAAGAGAGGAAGCGTGCTGAAATTTAGGTTCCCTTGACCATGCATGGGTTACACAATTCCTTGTTTTTAAAGTTGTATGTAAATAGTAATGCTGTTATTTTAAACTATCTGTAAACTTTATCAGTATTCACTAATAACATTGGCAGCATAAACCCCCTAGAAGCGTGAGGTTTCCTAGAGGCTCGATGTCTCCTAGAGGCGTGATGCCCTCTAGAGGCATGGGTCCTGTTACAGGCGTGAGACATGTGCACACTCCACTAATTTCTCACTACTGAGAAGGGAGCAGTGGTGTAGCTAGGGTTAAAACAGCCCGGGACCAACATCCTAGTCTAACACGATGCAAACATAAATTATTCCCTTATTTTTTTCCATTCATATCTGGGACGATAGCTTTTCTCATTTAAGAAATATCCATCTTGTTATTCGCATTATAATATTAATTTTGGAATGTGGCGATAATATCGTGGGTTAAAATTTGGAAAGGTGCTTTCCACTGACTATTAAATCAAATTGCATTGTCAAAATCTTTCAAAATTAAGTAACAACATGAAAGTTGTGAAGCCTTTGAAAGAGAGAGTCTCCTAGACGCGCGAGGCCCACTAGAAGCGCGAGGCCTTGGGCCACTGCCCAGTGGGCACATGCCTTTAGACGGCACTGTCTCCTCTGTCGCTTTCCAATTAAGTGTAGAATGTTGCAAAACTAACTTCAGATATTTGATAAAATGCATTTTTGAATTTTGAATTTATCCCAAAAAATTTGGGGGAACTATAAAGATTTAAGGGCAAGAGCGTACCCTCAAGGGTGATACAACTAGATTGAATGTTGTTTACGTCCCACTTGTGCGGATTGGTAATTATTTTGGAAAATTTTTGGGCGCATCTTGTGTTTATTTTCAGGGGACAAAATTCAATTTACGCCCCCCCCCCCCGGGTCAAATCTGAAACCCATCATTTTCAACTGTTAAATAGTCTGGCACTCCGGGACATATGCCCCATCTGCCATCCCTTAGCTACGCCACTGGCCACTGGCAGTTGGCACTGCCCACCACGCCACGAAAATCAGCAATGCCCCCCCACCCCCAGGAAAAGTGTCTGAAAGAAACACTGAGCATAAGAATGGTGAAAACCTAAATTTGGCATAAGCTTAGGGTGTCGAAACTTTATGGAACCAATGAACTAGCCCATTCAAGGTACGGTGGACCAAATATTACTGTAATACTGCTTCTGCTGAGTACTATTGAGGCGATATCTAGCTATTTCATTCGTGGAAGGAAATGGCAACAGTATGACGTTTATTCCTACACAGCATTGTGTGATATTTTTTACAGCATTGGAGATATAAATATGCAATTTTTTGGACTTTCAGATGGAGCTGAAACTATTCACCGCTCTTGCCTTCGTGTAGTAGTTTACGTTGATCCTAACTGCTGCCTTCATCCCGCCTTGTGGAATACAGAACTCACCATTTCTTCAGCGTCACAACTGATTTTTTTTTTCCCCCTGCCCCCCCCCCCCCCCCCGGGCCGTGTTCACCTCAGTCATTTATTTTGGCCCACCGTTCTAACTCAAACACACAGCCAAACAAACAACAAACTCAACCACAAGTCAACTTCTATGAATAAACGTGTCGCCTCTCCTCATTGGCCGGACGCTCCATTCACCGGCCTCGTTTTCGCCAATAGTTACATTAAATTCATCCTAAGCGACGTGGAGCAATCTTGGTATTTGACTGCAGTGTTTGTTGCCTTCCCTCCGACAAGAGCCCCAGCAGTAAAAACTCAGTGAATTATATTCAGTACCAGTAGTGTCTGGGAAAAACAACTATTCTACCACACTTGAACATACACCACCAACACATCTTAGACGACGCCACCACACCTTAGACAACACCACCACACCTTAAACGACACTACTGCACATCACTACTCACTGTCACAATTTTAAAAGGGAAAGTGGGGGGGGGGGGCTTGTATTAATCTTGTATCAGGGCGCCAAACACTCTAGCAACGAATATGCTCTTCAGACGCCCCCCCCCTTCCCTCTTTTCTATTCCAGTCACGCCAGTCCTTAAAAACATAATTACAGTGATCATGACATCCCCGTACACTATTGGTGGCTCAAGGGTGGCACTTAGGGGGTGATCAACAAGGGTGGCAATTCGGCGGTGATCAACAAGGGTGCCAATTAGGGGGTGATCGACAAAGGTGGCAATTAGGGGGTGTTCAATAAAGGTGGCAATTAAGGGGTTATCAACAAGGATGGCAATTAGGGAAGGATCAACAAGGGTGGCAATTAGGGGTGATCAACAATGGTGGCCATTAGGGGGTTATCAACAAGAGTGGCAATTAGGGGTGGATCAACAAGGGTGGCAATTAGGGGATGATTAACAAGGGTGGCAATTAGGGAAGGATCAACTACGGTGGCAATTAGGGGTGATCAACCAGGGTGGCAATTAGGGGGTGATCAACAAGGGTGTCGATTAGTGGTGATTAACAAGGGTGGCACTTAAGGGGTTATCAACAAGGGTGGCCATTAGGGGGTTATCAACACTCCTAAGCAAAGAAACAAACGAACGATTTATTTTTACTACCAACACATTAACATAAGATCTAACTATGTCATGAAGACCTAACAAGGTTAATGCTACCAACACGTTTAACATAGGACCTAACTAGGTCATGACGTCCTAACTAGGTCATGAAGACATAACGTGGTCAATGCTACAACACGTTTAACATAAGACCTAACTAGGTCATAAAGACCTAACAAGGTCAATGCTACCAACACGTTTAACATAAGACCTAACCAGTTCATGAAGACCTCACGAGGTCAACGCGTTAGCAACCACCTTGTATGATGGCGGTATAAATTAAACTTGAATATTAAAATAATAAAGATTTATCCAAACAAACCTTCAATTTAAAGTTGTACTCCCTAATTTATCTTTACAATTTTGATTCGGAGGCGACAGCTGTTCAATTACTATTATGTTATTTTAAAACAAAATTTATCGATTAAATATCCCCAGCGCAACGAGAGATATGAAAAATGGTTGACACTTTGAATTATCGTCATGCCTTATTACGATATCGCTGAATTTTTGATGAATGGATTTTTTAACAAAAAATGTTTTGATAAGTGATAACGCAAAGAAGAGGTCACACGGTTTGGTGTCACCTAGTGCGGTCAACTTAGCTGGGGGGGGGGGGTGAGAGGGGGGCTACCCCGTGCAGACTGCCCGATGGACCTTCCCAGGGTTTACCTGCTGTGGTAACACCCTGCTCTGGTAAAACCCTGCTCTGGTAACATCCTGCTCTGGTAACACCCTTCTCTGGTAACACCCTGCTCTGGTAACACCCTGCTCTGGTAACACCCTGCTCTGGTAACACCCTGCTCTGGTAACACCCTGCTCTGGTAACACCCTTCTCTGGTAACACCCTGCTCTGGTAACACCCTTCTCTGGTAACACCCTGCTCTGGGGATACACTGCTCTTTTCTTACGCTGCCACCGGTTCAGTTGGCATCCTGCTACTTATGACTGTCATCTATGATGATACCGACTCGAGCAAATTTGCCAATATCAAGTTTGTGTCGCCCCGCCACCCCGTAAGGGTTACAAGAAGCAAAATTATTCCCGTCGCTCCCACATGTCAGAGACAGTTTTTAGGGTTATACTAAGGATGCGACTAAGTTTAACTCAAATAAACGACCACAAATGACATCCGAATGGCATTTAGTCAAAACGGAACAGGAAACGCATCGCTGTTATTCGGACCCGGGTCCCTTTAGACTCAATGCTATTCGGATGTCCTTCGTGGTAGTTTAATTTAGTTAAACTGAAGAATTAAGTTTGCAAACATATAGCCCATTCAATTATCTTTAATTTGATACCAAATTTTGTTTTACAAACCGAACGATAATATGTTTTTTGTTCAATTTTAATCCCAACCTCTAACTTCTCGGACCCGGGTCCGCGTAGCCACTTCGTTATACTATAGCCATTGATGTATTGTATACGGGTGTGATTACAAGGTAGCTCGTGTACTTTGGCTTGTTTGTAAAAAAGGGGTCTAGCGAAGCATAGAATGTATTTAAGTGTATTCACCGTGGTGTTTTCAATTAGGATATATATGCTTTCATGTCGTGTGAACATTGGAAATAGTGGAACAGGATGATATGTTGAGACCTGGAATGAAAAGACGGGACTGTTAGAAAGTGCGCTGCGGCTAAGAAGCCTCCTTCCCTGCTGACACAGCCCACGGGCATGAACTTCACGACGGTACCTACCCCAGGTCCTGTACCGGGGGGGGCTGTTCCACGTTAATTTATGTGAGCATATGCATCAGGGGGGTCGGGCTAACGTTTTGGACGGTAAGGCCCGTAGGGGAGATCTCGTCAGGCTAGGGAAAGCGGGGTGGGGGGAGTGGTGAAAGAGGTTGATGGATAGGTTGTGCCACAATCAGGTTTATAACAAAAAATATACAACGCACGTTATTTCCTTGACGGAGTGTCACGTAAGGCAAAAAGAAAAATAACATTCTGAAATATCTATCTATCTATCTATATATATGTCTGATGTCTGCATTTGTGCTATCACGCATGGACTATTGCAATGCTCTCATGGTGGGTCTTCCAGCTACGCTCCTGGATAAAATTCAAGTAGCACAGAATAATGCGGCTCGCATAGTTCTCCGCAAACGCAAATTCGACCATGCAAAAACACTTCTGAGAGAATTGCATTGGCTGCCGGTGCGTGCTCGCATAGAGTACAAAATCTCAACTTTGTGCTGCCGCTGCTTACATGACCTGGCGCCGTCCTATCTGAAAGAGCTGCTGACGCCTTATGCACCCACTAGAGAGCTCCGCTCATCCGATAGTGGCAAACTCTCGACACCACGTGTTTGCCTTGAGACTTACGGAAAGCATTTGCTGGTCCAACTATTCGTAACGCCCTTCCTGTCGATCTCAGAAACAACCAGACACTGGAGTCCTTTAAAACCGATCTAAAGACACATCTATTTCGCAAACACCTTCTGGGATGATTGCCAACCTTATTTTCCAGTTAACGCATAATGGCTGTGTTGCTCCGGGTTGAAATGGCTAGAAAGTCTTTGAGATTGGATGCTAGTAATTAGTTTTTGTAGTGTTGCGTTTGTTTTAAATGTTGACTTTGAAATGAACTTTATTATTATTATATATATATTTATATATATATGTATATACAAGTTAGAATAACGGGAATTGCATTATGACTTACTTTTTTCACATAAAACGTGTGCATTTTTGATAAAGGGATTTAGTTTAGGCCAATGGTCGGCAAACTCATTAGTCAAAAGAGCCAAAAAATCATCGTCAGGACGATTTAATAAAAAAAAAAAAGAGGTTTTAGAGCCAAATTTCTTTCCAAGAACCTGTCAAGAACCATATTGTTCGGAGTCAAACCGGATTTGTGGCCGACTGGCCGAGCCGCACTAGGGTCACTAAAGAGCCGCATGCGGCTCGCGAGCCGCAATTTTCCGACCATTGGTTTAGGCTAAAAGCTAGTACAACATATGATCAAAATTGTTTATCAGAAAAGGCTGCAGTTAACTAGATTTTATTATTTTTAATACATTCTTGGTTTTTCTACCATTGTCCCCCCCCCCTCCCCCCTCTCTATCGCCGGTGGTTCAATGGAGAACATAGTGATAATAACATTGTTTTCATCATCGGATTCATCAATTATTTGATATCGATTATTTGATCACGCTTAATAATGATTGTGATTTACGGACAAAAGATTTGATATTTGGTGCTACAATTTTTAAAAAAAATAAAAATGTCAATCGTAGCTTCTCAGTTTAAAAAAAAGATGTCGCCATACAAGTTTGGCAGATCTAAGCAACCTGACAGTTGGGTAAATTAGTCCGTTCGGTTTTTTTAAAATTTTGTTTAAATCATAATTCGCAGATGTGGCGGTATGTGAGGCTGTGGGGGCCATTGATAGAGACAACGATTGCAAGCAGACTTATGCATTTGGCCAACTCAACGTTTCCCTTCAACTTACTTGTGTTTACCACCATGTTTCTACCACCATGTTTCTACCACCATGTTTCTACCACCATGTTTCTACCACCATGTTTCCACCACCATGTTTTTACCACCATGCTTCTACCACCATGCTTCTACCACCATGCTTCTACCACCATGTTTCTACCACCATGTTTCTACCACCATGTTTCTACCACCATGCTTCTACTACCATGTTTCTGACACCCAGTTTCTACCACCATGCTTCTACCACCATGTTTCCACCACCATGTTTCTACCACCATGCTTCTACCACCATGCTTCTACCACCAAGTTTCTACCACCATGTTTCTACCACCATGTTTCTAAAACCATGCTTCTACCACCATGTTTCTACTACCATGCTTCTACCACCATGCTTCTACTACCATGCTTCTACCACCATGTTTCTACCACCATGCTTCTACCACCACACCCTGTTTCTACCACCATGTTTCTACCACCATGTTTCCACCACCATGTTTCTACCACCATGCTTCTACCACCATGCTTCTACCACCATGTTTCTACCACCATGTTTCTACCACCCTGTTTCTAAAACCATGCTTCTACCACCATGTTTCTACTACCATGCTTCTACCACCATGTTTCTACTACCATGCTTCTACCACCATGTTTCTACCACCATGTTTCTACCACCATGTTTCTACCACCATGTTTCCACCACCATGTTTCTACCACCATGTTTCCACCACCATGTTTCTACCACCATGTTTCCACCACCATGTTTTTACCACCATGCTTCTACCACCATGCTTCTACCACCATGCTTCTACCACCATGCTTCTACCACCATGCTTCTACTACCATGCTTCTACCACCATGTTTCTACCACCCTTGTTTCTACCACCGTGCTTCTACCACCATGTTTCTACCACCATGCTTCTACCACCATGTTTCTACCACCATGTTTCTACCACCCTGTTTCTACCACCATGCTTCTACCACCATGCTTCTACCACCATGTTTCTACCACCATGCTTCTACCACCATGCGTCTACCACCATGCTTCTACCACCCTGTTTCTACCACCATGCTTCTACCACCATGTTTCTACCACCCTGTTTCTACCACCATGCTTCTACCACCATGTTTCTACCACCCTGATTCTACCACCATGCTTCTACACCCATGTTTCTACCACCCTGTTTCTACCACCATGTTTCTACCACCATGCTTCTACCACCATGTTTTTAACACCCTGTTTCGACCACCATGCTTCTACCACCATGTTTCTACCAACCATGCTCCTACCACCCTGTTCCTACCACCATGCTCTACCACCATGCTTCTACCACCATGCTTTTACCACCATGCTTCTACACTACCACCATGTTTTTAACACCCTGTTTCGACCACCATGCTTCTACCACCATGTTTCTACCAACCATGCTTCTACCAGCCTGTTTCTACCACCATGCTCTACCACCATGTTTCTACCACCATGCTTTTACCACCATGCTTCTACCACCCTGTTTCTACCACCATGCTTCTACCACCCTGTTTCTACCACCATTCTTCTACACCCATGTTTCTACCACCATGTTTCTACCACGCTCTTTCTACCATCATGCTTCTACCAACATGCTTCTACCACCACGTTTCTACCACCCTGTTTCTACCACCATGCTTCTACCACCATGTTTCTACCACCATGCTTCTACCACCCTGTTTCTACCCCCATGCTTCTACCACCATGTTTCTACCACCATGTTTCTACTACCATGCTTCTACCACCCTGTTTCTACCACGATGCTTCTACCACCATGTTTTTACCACCAGTAACGACCAGTCACAACCACGATTTTGGACATCGGTCAGCTGATAGTGATACAGCGTGAAGTATGGTAGGATAAACGAAGTATTGGCGAGCAGGCTACCAAATTTATGCACCATGCATCATCTAAATTATTTTCTTTACAAACATGGCTAGACTGAATACCTAAAACACCTTTACAAACATGACCAGACTAACTACCTAACACACATTTACAAACATGACCAAACTAACCAACTAACACACATTTACAAACATGACCAAACTAACTACCTAACACATATTTACAAACATGACCAGACTAACTACCTAACACACCTTTACAAACATGACCAGACTATCTACCTAACACACCTTTACAAACATGACCAAACTTACTACCTAACACACCTTTACAAACATGACCAGACTATCTACCTAACACACCTTTACAAACATGACCAGACTAACTACCTAACACACCTTTACAAACATGACCAAACTAAATACTTAATGCGCTTTAGAAACAGGACGAGACTAAATACCTAACACACCTTTAAAACATGACCAGACTAACTAACTAACACACCTTTACAAACATGACCAAACTAACTACCTAACACACCTTTACAAACATGACCAGACTATCTACCTAACACACCTTTACAAACATGACCAAACTAACTACCTAACACACCTTTACAAACATGACCAGACTATCTACCTAACACACCTTTACAAACATGACCAAACTAACTACCTAACACACCTTTACAAACATGACCAGACTATCTACCTAACACACCTTTACAAACATGACCAGACTAACTACCTAACACACCTTTCTAAACATGACCAAACTAAATACTTAATGCGCTTTACAAACAGGACGAGACTAAATACCTAACACACCTTTAAAACATGACCAGACTAACTAACTAACACACCTTTACAAACATGACCAAACTAAATACTTAATGCGCTTTACAAACAGGACAGTAGCTACAATCTGTCTCTTTTTGTGTCCCTAAGATACTGCACATATTTAGACAGTAGCTACTATCTGTGTCTCTTTTTGTGTCCCTAAGATATTGCACATATTTAGACAGTAGCTACTATCTGTCTCTTTTTGTGTCCCTAAGATACTGCAAATATTTAGACAGTAGCTACTATCTGTCTCTTTTTGTGTCCCTAAGATACTGCACATATTTAGACAGTAGCTACTTACTATCTGTCTCTTTTTGTGTCCCTAAGATATTGCACATATTTAGACAGTAGCTACTATCTGTCTCTTTGTGTGTCCCTAAGATATTGGAGATATTTAGACAGTAGCTACTATCTGTCTCTCTTTTTGTGTCCCTAAGATATTGCACATATTTAGACAGTAGCTACTGTCTCTTTGTGTTCCCAAGATATTGCGTAAACGCCAACACTGTAAACCAGGTTTTGAACATAAGCTGTAAAACTTGAATGTTTCACGAGGGTCTCATTTTATTTAATGAAGTGTCCTTAAATTACGGCCCTCCGGACAGATCCGGCCCGCCTGGCTGCCACAAGAGTAATGATCATCTCGTTAGCCTTGGGGAGTTGAGGTCGGATATAATTGGTGTTCATTAAAAATAGTATTGATTTTTTCAAGCTTATCTTTCTGTATATATTAAAAATTAAATATTTACAGTGCGCATAGATATCGCAGGCTTTTTTTTGTGTGCAAACCACAGTTCCGCCCCTAACCAAATCTGGTGACACTAATACGACACCTTTTTTGATAAGTTTGGCGACCCCTGAGCTGGAGTGTTATTTCCGGGGCTGGTTGTCCAGCGTGTGATGAATGGCTTGGTATTATTCAACGTCACATATACAAAATGGAGGTTGGGATGGGAAATTTATGACTATTCTTGAATTCAAGGCACGAATAGGGAAGGGGGGAGTGTGTGTGTGTGTGTGGGGGGGGGGAGAGGGGCAAAACACATAAACGTCAGAAACATTTGTATTTCAACTTGAATATATCATAATCCAAGGGGGGGGGGGGGGAGAGGGTCAAAACACATAAACGTCAGAAACATTTGTATTTCAACTTGAATATATCATAATCCAATCATCGATACGAATTTTTTTTTTTTTTTAAAGAAGGAAATGTTTAAAGTTTTCCAAGGTTCAGGACAGCCCCAGTACTTAGGCCTCAGAACTTAAAATCAGAACAGCCCCAGTACTTAGGCCTCAGCACTTAAAATCAGAACAGCCCCAGTACTTAGGCCTCAGCACTTAAAATCAGAACAGCCCCAGTACTTAGGCCTCAGCACTTAAAATCAGAACAGCCCCAGTACTTAGGCCTCAGCACTTAAAACCCAGCTCATCAACCGCTAATCATGATGCCAGGTTGAGACCGGTCCAAAAAATTGACTTAAAAATGATTGCCATAATGTGATTCTTTTTAATAGGATCAAACACATAGTAGTCCTAAGTCGCAACTTAAGATATTTATACCGGTTGTTTTTGTGTGTGTTTTTTTTAATCGGCAAACGGAATATCAGTTTCAGAAATCCAGTTGTAGCCCGTTTTTGTTTGTTTTTTTTTATTTTAAAAAATTTAAAATTTGTTTTTAGAATCAGAGTTTGAATCATCCAGGACAGCACGGGAAGGGCCTATAGGTTAATACAACCTTGCCTTACTCATGGACTTATGTTTAAATATAAATACGTGTTACCGCCCCAAATGACACTCAAATAACCAGCATGAACTATTCCAAATTAAGACCATGTGACTAAATGGATTATATCCCCCCCCACACACACAACCCCAACCCCCACCCTGGCCCAATCTTTTTTAAAAATAAATATGATTGCTTGCTTTTTAAAAAAATTTTTTAAATTGTTTTAATACACCACATACAATATAATATAAGCTGTGCATCCTCAACATTTAATAAGTTGTACTTTCTCAATCCCCCCCCCCATAAAAAAAAAAGAAAAACAATAAAAAAAGCACACAAGTTATTAAAGAAAACATTGGAACTTAATGTGGACAAAATACTTTAAACTAGGGCTTAACCTGTTGCAGTTGTTGTTTTGTTTCTATCAGGTCCAAGTGTTACAAAAAATAGTTTATCTCTCATGTTCCATAATATGCAACGAAATCTACTTCCTCATATCGTAGTGAGAGTAGGTTGCCGTCTGCCTGTGCCAGGCTACGGGAAAAGACACACAGGCGCACACCATGGCTGCCACTCCTTTGGGAAATTTCCCATGATCTTGGGTTTTTAAAAAATTCCCCCAAGATCCTTTAAGAGATTAAAAAAAAAAAAAAAAAAAAAAAAAAACCCCCAAAAAAATTTAAAAAATAAAAAAAAAAAAAAAAAAAAAAAAAAAACTAATATATTTTCATGATGTTGGGAAATCTTGGGAATTAAAAAAAAAAGTGAGTGGCAGCCCTGGCGCACACTTGCCTGAAGTGGAAGGATGGCCCACGACACAGCTCTGAGTGGTGTGTGGTAACACAACTGAAATAAGGTCTTTAACTTTCTAGCTTAAATACATTTCAGTGAGCGGAAAGAGGATGCGCACAGTTTTATGTTATTAACAAAATATTTCAGTCCGACGTAGCAGTCGATGATATTGCTGTCGATGATGTTACTGGCGACCATATTGCTGTCGATGATATTACTGGCGATGATGTTACTGGCGATGATGTTACTGTCGATGATGTTACTGGCGACGATGCTACTAGCGATGATGTTACTGGCGATGATGTTACTGGCGACGATATTACTGTCGATGATGTTACAGTCGATGATGTTACAGTCGATGATGTTACTGGCGATGATGTTACTGTCGATGATGTTACTGGCGACGATGTTACTAGCGATGATGTTACTAGCGATGATGTTACAGTCGATGATGTTACTGGCGATGATGTTACTGTCGATGATGTTACTGGCAACGATGTTACTAGCGATGATGTTACTAGCGATGATGTTACTGGCGATGATGTTACTGTCGATGATATTACAGTCGATGATGTAACAGTCGATGACATTGCTGTCGTCAAAAAGAGGTTTTAGATTTTTTTTCAAAATAAATAAATGTTACAATAATGTCGGAAATAGCAGTTCATTGGCGTTGGGGTGTGGGATATGATTATGTGGATAACACTATCTAAAAACAAAACCATTTTACAGTTGCAGGCATGAAAATTAAATCTTTAAAAATCTGTTTAAAAATCATTAATTTACGGAAAATTATGTTTTCCAATATGTTTTTTTTTAATAAAGGAAATATCAGCGTTTGTCTCATTTTGCGCCAAAATTACATTTGTTAAAGTCTGTGTGTTGAACTAATTTTACTTCAACCACTTTCCTCCCGTCCGCCCTCCCACTTTTTTTCTTAATTGTCTTCATTGATTAAACGTGTAGGGCTGTGCCATTACCCACCCACCACCAGATTGGGAAAATGTTGTTCTCATTTGCTCTAAAGTTTGAAATCATACGATGCATTTTCCAGAATGTTCTTTTCTGGAAGGTTCTAAGTCCCTCCCCGTGAATAAGCCGACAGCTCTCCCAACCTGAACAGATTTTTGCTAGACTACCTAAGACACCACAACAATACACATTACGAGACCTAACATACCCATAGGAGCCTTACAAGATTATACTCTTTATGTTTGCGTGCATATTAACATATGTCAAGGATTATACTTTTTCCCCTTCCTGTGCTGTAATAAAGTTTTTATTTAATTCAGTTTGATGTTGTGTTTTTATATCAATTTAACAGTACCATTACTTTGAATGGTGTTAGTATCACTGGCTTTGGTGTCGGTTTTTCCGTGTGTGCTAGTCTTCAGTCGTTCGTTCCATATTGGTCATCTAACGCAGAGGTTCCTAAACTTCATTGGCCTACCGCCCCCATTTTCAGAAAAGAAAAATTACCCAGAGCCCCCTGAAATATTCATACACATACTTCAAGCGAACCAACAGAAAGACCGGTGTGCCGATATTTCTACCTACGCGCAAACATAGCGTCAAAAAAATGTGGTATGTAAGCCACTTTGAAGATTGAAATTCTAACATTTATAATTACACACACAGAACACTAATGTAATGAGGATAATATATAAAAACAATAAATGTACGAACAACATTACAACTAATCCTAGCGATAAGCATGAACCTGGTTAACAGATTTGTGTGCCCACCGATCCCACGTTCTACTAAAAACGATGACGGGAATGCTGTTATAAAATATCGCCCCCCTCGATCGTTCGAGCGCCCCGCCCACCCACCACCCCAAGGGGCTTTAACGCCCACTTTGGGAATCACAGATTTAACGAGCCACACCTTAAACCAGATCAAACTTGCTAAACCAAACAACGGTAAAAAAAAAAACAAACTCAGTATAAGAGAAGAGGGACATTTTTCATGAGATTGGGAGCAGATTTAAAAAAAAGAAAAAAGAAGACTTTTAGACGTTAAAAAAAAAATTGGATACACGATATTTAATGATTAACTAGGAGAACAACTTTTCAGATAACATAGTTCAGGAGGGACGCAGAGTTTGGGTAAAATTTTTTATGAATATGCCAATTTATCAAATCCGTTCATTCTACAAATATCTAAAATGGTACACATATAATATAATTGTACACATATTTAAAAAAAAAGTTAATGACATGTTATTACAATTAAAAAAAAAAAATTTTTACAAAATATTTTTTTCTTTCTAGTAACGGGCGTGAAAAAAAATGTCTGATTGGCGCATATTATGTACATTCTCAAAACCCAAAGATTTCTTGAACGTAAATATCTATGCATAGTTTCTTCTTTAAGCAAAACGAACATCTAATTTACTAGTTCCTAAATATGAATTTCTAGGGCGTTAAATTTAAAAAAAAAAATGTTTCTTTAAAAAATATTTAAAAAAGATAATTTTACGTTAAAAATATTTTACATTTTGAGTCTTCGCGAGAACCAGGTGAAAAGTAGTGGCAACATGCCTTCCATCATTGACCCGTTAACACCGGATCATACATGCTAGTTTATAATTTAAACATTTTGTTATCTGATAAGTCGAGTTGTAAGATGCACACGATTCCTTCTGACAGGATCGACGTGATACAAACATTGCTGTTTGGTATAAGCAGATCCATCTAAGATAGTAATTTAAAGAATCCTAATGGCACAATAGTTTACAAGCTCTGTTTACAAAGTACCGTTAAACATACATTTGGTTTTATACAGACTTGACGTTCTTTCCCATATTGTGTATTAACATTTTAAAGATATAAATAAAGTTGAAGACTAACCAAAACAAAATTACAAAATAGTAATTTAACCTATCCCACTACCAAGACACACTGCCAAGAAATACTATGTAGACACACTACTAATACACACTACCGAGACACACTGCCAAGAAATACTATGTAGACACACTACTAATACACACTACCGAGACACACTGTCAAGAAACACTATGTAGACACACTACTAATACACACTACCAAGACACACTGTCAAGGAACACTTCCAAGACACACTACCAAGACACACTAACAAGACACATTGCCAAGGAATACTATGTAGACACAGTACTAATACACACTACCGAGACACACTGCCAAGGAACACTTTGTAGACACACTACTAATACACACTACCAAGACACACTGCCAAGGAACACTATGTAGACACACTACTAATACACACTACCAAGACACACTGCCAAGGAACACTATGTAGACACACTACTAATACACACTACCGAGACACACTGTCAAGAAACACTATGTAGACACTACTAAGACACACTACCAAGACACACTGTCAAGGAACACTTCCAAGAAACACTACCAAGACACACTAACAAGACACATTGCCAAGGAATACTATGTAGACACACTACTAAGACACACTACCAAGACACACAGCCAAGGAACACTATGTAGACACACTACTAATACACACTACCAAGACACACTGCCAAGGAACATTATGTACACACTACTAAGACACACTACCAAGACACACTAATGAAAAATGAACCATTTCGCCACGCTCCATGCACCTCATTCAAAGGCACTTTACTCACTGTGTTTTTTGTGTGTTTTTTTGGGGGGGTTAAAACCCTATGTCCACTTAAGTGTCCGGCTATTGTTCGTGCATAGTCCAGTAAACTCAGTTGTGGTCCATTATAATCAGCAGTGGTCCACTGAATTCAAAAGGAATATAATATACCAGTCACATTAGACAGAGCGTCTCCGGACGGAAATCTCCACTTGGTAACGTTCGACTAATCTACTGCGAACACCGTCTGCCGTTAGTCAACCAAGTGTTTCGCCAGGGTCACGTGCTAGTGCGGCCGCTGGCTGTCCCAGTCAAGTGGTTTTTGACCGCTACCAAACGTGTTTGGAGCTGTGTGATACTTGTTGACGTGGATGCCACGCCGCTGGTTTTGTTCTGTTTGTTACTCACGTCCTCCCTTCTCTCTGTCATCAAAACCTGCAAAACATTGGGACGGCCGGCGTCAGCAAGGACGAAAAGATTGGCAGCGTAGTTGGACAAAATAAATAAAATAAGTCTTAAATTGTTTTTTGACATATCAACAACCTTTGAACTGTTCCACGATTGAAATGACGCTTACTTAAGTTTTATACTTTATTAAAGTACTGATGACGTATGTGAAAATATGCTCCATAGCAAATTTTTGAGTCGTTTAAAACACCTTAATTATAGACTGTTTAAAGATGCACTGCTTGAAATATTAATCGAAATACCGCGAGTGAAATTGGTAATAGTATTATTACCCATTACAAATCATGAACATTTTATAAATTAATATACATATATATATATATATATTTAGATCCATTTAACCGAAAATAGAATCTAAGGGGCAAATCTGACGCAACTCCAGCTATTATTAATAAGATTCAGGGATCTTTGTCCTCTTTTTTTTTTGCCCCAAGTAAATATATGAATGGAGTATTTCAGATATCAGCAAAGGCGCTTATCCTTAAATGACGTCACGCACCTAAGGGGGTGGGGGTATAATTTTTGTGACAAATTAGTAACAGGGAAGAGGGGGGAAAAAAAAAGGGGGGGGGGTTCGAATCTTCCAAAATAGTGTGACGCCGTTTATGGATGGCCCGTATTCAAAACATGTATACTTTGGTATGAGTGTGCCAGCACGTTGATATGAAGAAATGACGACAATAACCAAAAAAAAAAATAATAACAAAAAAAACAAAAAAAATCACCACAAAAAAATTAGAATAATCGTTTTCAGAATGTTGTTATAACTTCGAGTGTACATTTGCTTTTTCATTTAGAATCTTTATATAACTACTAAAGGAGCCGGCAAAGTCTGAATTCGACAAAAATCTACTCCAAAATGAAATGCAGTGTGTAATTGACATGGTTCAATCCGGTGCAAACGCTCTTTTTAATGGTCTTCGGAGACTATCTTTACAATTGGATCAATTCAAATGGCAAGGCCTGTGGGTTCTTTACTGAATCAAGTCAAATAGCGGATAATGGGTGTTCTTTACTGAATCAAGTCAAATAGCAGATAATGGGTGTTCTTTACTGAATCAAGTCAAATAGCAGATAATGGGTGTTCTTTACTGAATCAAGTCAAATAGCAGATAATGGGTGTTCTTTACTGAATCAAGTCAAATAGCAGATAATGGGTGTTCCTTACTGAATCAAGTCAAATAGCAGATAATGGGTGTTCTTTACTGAATCAAGTCAAATAGCAGATAATGGGTGTTCTTTACTGAATCAAGTCAAATAGCAGATAATGGGTGTTCCTTACTGAATCAAGTCAAATAGCAGATAATGGGTGTTCCTTACTGAATCAAGTCAAATAGCAGATAATGGGTGTTCTTTACTGAATCAAGTCAAATAGCAGATAATGGGTGTTCTTTACTGAATCAAGTCAAATAGCAGATAATGGGTGTTCCTTACTGAATCAAGTCAAATAGCAGATAATGGGTGTTCCTTACTGAATCAAGTCAAATAGCAGATAATGGGTGTTCTTTACTGAATCAAGTCAAATAGCGGATAATGAGTGTTCCTTACTGAATCAAGTCAAATAGCAGATAATGGGTGTTCCTTACTGAATCAAGTCAAATTGCAGATAATGGGTGTTCTTTACTGAATCAAGTCAAATAGCAGATAATGAGTGTTCCTTACTGAATCAAGTCAAATAGCGGATAATGAGTGTTCCTTACTGAATCAAGTCAAATAGCAGATAATGGGTGTTCCTTACTGAATCAAGTCAAATTGCAGATAATGGGTGTTCTTTACTGAATCAAGTCAAATAGCGGATAATGAGTGTTCTTTACTGAATCAAGTCAATTAGCAGATAATGGGTGTTCCTTACTGAATCAAGTCAAATAGCAGATAATGGATGTTCTGTACTGAATCAAGTCAAATTGCAGATAATGGATGTTCTTAATGCAACTTAATTACGGTGAACAAGTGATGACTTTTCTGTGCATATACAGGCCACCTCCAAATAAGCAAAATAAGTTGAAGATCTGTCAGTTTATTGTGGATTTTATACAACTCCTTGACATGTATGCCACCAGCAACAACAATGTCATCATAATCGGCGACATAAACTGCCATTTTGACTCCACCACCGACAGCTACGTGAAGACCCTAAAATCAGCTCCCGACACACACGGAATGACTCAGCTTGTCAGTGTCCCGACGCAGAAGCGAGGTCACATCCTAGATTGGCTGGTTGTCAGAGAGGACCGGGCAGCTATGATCCAAAACCTCATTATTGAGGACAAACTTATTTCTGATCACTTCCCAGTCGCCTTCGACTTTGACTTGAGGAAGCCAGGACGCCTTCTGCAATCAGTAACATCAAATGACCTCCGACAGATAGATCTAGCGGCCTTTAGAAGTTACGTCACAGCCCTTGAGTGCGGTGTAGATGACCCTGCTACAGACTACAACAGTGGCCTCAGAGTCATTTTAGACAAACATGCACCACTGTCCACACGGCGGGTTACGGACCGCCCTTCCGCCCCATGGCTCACGCCCGAAATCAAGGACGCTAAGCAGAAGCAGCGACCATTCCAGTCAGCATACAGGGTGCATCACTCAACTGAGACAGCCCTGTTGCGCGTCGTAAACGACCTTCTGTCGTCTTGTGATGAGGGCCAGGTATCGATTTTGTCTTTACTCGATTTATAGGCAGCTTTCGATACGCTCGACCACGGCATACTGCTCCAGCGTCTGCAACAAACGTTCGGTCTCACTGATACCGTCCTGTGTTGGTTCCGATCGTATCTGACTGATCGGGTCCAGTCAGTTATTTCAAAATGCTTGACCTTGAAGAAATCTAATATCGAATTCGGAGTACCCCAGGGCTCGGTCCTAGGCCCGGTGCTTTTCACGATGTACATTCAGCCCCTGGGTGCAGATATCAGGCAGTTTGACATGTTGTATCACATGTACGCGGACGATACACAACTTCATCAATCCGTGATCCCTTCTCAGTTCCCTCAGCTGCTCAGTATGACACAGAAGACAATGGAGTCGGTTAAGCACTGGATGACCATAAACAAGCTCAAATTAAACTATGATAAGACTGAGCTGCTCCCCATCGCGAACGCTCAGAAGCAAAAATCTGCAAATAACACGACATCCATTACTCTCACAGGTGTGCGTATTGAGTTAGCTCAAACAGTGCGGTACCTGGGTGTCTACCTAGATAGAAGATTAACTTTTGAAAGTGATATTAACATGCTGTGCAAGGCGATTTTTCTGGAGCTGCGCAGGATTAGTCACATCAGGCCCTTCCTAACAATTGATGCAACAAAGAGGCTGAGGTCTGCATTTGTGCTATCACGCATGGACTATTGCAATGCTCTCATGGTGGGTCTTCCAGCTACGCTCCTGGATAAAATTCAGATAGCACAGACTAATGCAGCTCGCATTGTTCTCCGCAAACGCAAGTTCGACCATGCAAAAACACTTCTGAGAGAGTTGCATTGGCTGCCGGTGCGTGCTCCCATAGAGTACAAAATCGCAACTCTGTGCTACCGCTGCTTACATGACCTGGCGCCGTCCTATCTGAAAGAGCTGCTGACGCCTTATGTACCCACTAGAGAGCTCCGCTCATCCGATAGTGGCAAACTCTCGACACCACGTGTTTGCCTTGAGATTTACGGAAAGCGCACTTTCGCATTTGCTGGTTCAACAATTTTTAACGCCCTTCCTGTCGATCTCAGAAACAACCAGACACTGGAGTCCTTGAAAACCGATTTAAAGACACATCTATTTCGCAAACACCTTCTGGGATGATTGCCAACCTTATTTTCCAGTTAATGCATAATGGCTGTGTTGCTCCGGGTTGAAATGGCTAGAAAGACGTTGCCATGTATGCTTGTAATTCGTTTTTGTAGTGTGGCGTTTGTTTTAAATGTTTTAAATTATATGTGGCAGTGTATGCCCCAACCCGCTATTAGACCCGTTACGTAAACCATGTTTGGCGCGCGCAGTGTGTAGCCCGCGCTCAGGTATCCCTTTCATCCCCCCCCCTCTTCCGCCCGGACGGTCACTATACGGCCGGCTTCTCTCGCGCATAGGGTGCGATGTGCGCTTTAGTTAGAAATTCAATAATTTATTTCTCGGGAACCCTAGAGTATTAAGTTATAAATTATATCTAGTTAGAAAGGGGATTTTATTCACTATACCTTAGCATATTTACAAGTTTCCATCGTTGGAGGATATTTTAACATTTAGTCATTAAAGGAGTTTTCGCCTTCATTTATAGTGGTCCCCACCCCTTCTAGTTAAAATATCTCAAAAACTATTTAAGTCATAAAAATATAAAATAGCATCTTAGATAGCTAAGACAAAACTGCACAGACCACAGATAAGTCGTTAGGGATGTGGAAAAAGATTTTAATTATTACTCGGGATTAGTCCCCAGAGTTAGGCATTTTATTCCAGGAAACTGGCCAGAAGGCAAAACGTAAACCGACTTGGTCTAAGTCTGACGGAGGGGCTCTCTCATATGTCCGCGCACGGCTTTACAAAGGGGAGCACACTAAGTAGGGATCATGGGATCATTCGAGATTGGTCAGCGTACCTGCAGTGTGTCTTTGTCCAGTGCGGCCCATTGGAACGCTCTGTAAGTAGAGGCAAATACGCCATTTTATTTCTTTGTGGTTAGTAGGAACTTGTTGAGTGTTAGCATTGGAAGATTTCTGTTCAGGCTTATAACCAGGATATAGTGTAGAATAACCTACAGCGTGTAGACTTAATGCTCAGGCTATTTTAAAGGTTACCATAAAACCGTTAAATAAATTATTTAATAGGATTAATAAATTAGATACCAGTGACCAGGGTTTGTGAGCGTAACAACCAACTGCATATCGCTCTAGGGACACATGCTGCAATGCGCTTATAATATAAGCTATTGATACAACAGCATACAACCTGCGAGTGTCCGTCAAATATTTGTAATACGCTAACTTTCCTGCCGTGTGCTAAAGTCTCACATAGGAAATAGTGCATGTGTGAGGATCATATTCCATATAATGATTCATTCTGCAATCTGCTGACGTCTTAACAAGACACAGCGATGGACAGATACAAGTATCAAGCCAACGGTGGTCATACTTTAAACCATTGTATTTACTGTCCTGCTATGTGTGTTTCTTACATAGACACCATACCTGGATGGCATACTATACTAATTCAAGATCTTTAAAGTTTATGTTAGCCCTCACATCGCACTCTGGTTTATGTTAGCCCTCACATCGCACTCTGGTTCTGTGTGTAACATTAACACTGTGCACGTGTTTCAAATTAAACACTGCACGTGGTTTCTTTTATAGTTAAAACATTCGTAGTACAAGATAATTATTTTTGCCATGTGTATGAAACAATACTACGTACGTATCATTTATCATGCTTTCTAATGAAGTATATGTTGTCGCCACGTGTAATTACGTGGTTATGTAACATGTTTATTGTTAGCTATGTTAGTCAGGACATTGTTAACCTGTACTATTTGTTTATTTTCAGATATTGTCCTTTTTCTTTTTCTCTCTCTTTTTCTTCATAGAAAGAGCATTAATAAAGCTATAGTCCTCGAGACCTACATTTCTTCACTTGTTTATTAGTAGCTGTCAGTGGCAGCCTTGGTACACCCGTGCACCTACGTCACCCACCACACTACACTACTACAGTTTTTGGCGTCGTCGGCAGGATCACTCACCACACCACACACGGCTACATATAGATTTGTTTTTTGTTGACTTTGTACCACGCTTCCAGCCTTTGGGGGATGAAGCGTGTTTTTGAAATGGAATTTATTATTATTATTAAATAGCAGATAACGGATGTTCTTTACTGAATCAAGTCAAATAGCAGATAATGGGTGTTCTTTACTGAATCAAGTCAAATAGCAGATAATGGGTGTTCTTTACCGAATCAAGTCAAATAGCGGAGTATGTTTATCAAAAATTATGTTGGTTATTTATGGTTTAAATCTTACAACTGATAACGTATGCTTGTGTCTTTGTAGTAAATATAATTGGGGCTAATCTTCCTTAAAATAACAAAACCATTAAACTCATACGGTCAACATCAAACTGAAGTAAGAGACGTGTAGTAAGAAATGTGAATTAAGAATGTGAAGTAAGAAAAGTGAAGTAAGAATGTGAAGTAAGACATGTGAACAGTTCCCTTTGAGTAATGGCCATAACAATGCCCCGGAAAGACAGAAGCATATAAAGCATGGATGATGGATATTGTTAACTAACATAACAAGTGTAGGACCCGTTGTTATATATATATATATATATATATATATATATATATATATATATATATATGCGTTCTATTTATACTCTCAATTAATCGTTTTCTGGTGAACGACCTTAAGCTGACCCCAGTTCGCCTGCTTTAGTATTGTGCGTGTAAAGAGAGAAGCATATAAAGAATGGATGATGTATATTGTTATCTAACATAAGAAGTGTAGGACCCGTTGTGATATATATATATATATATATATATATATATATATATATATATATATAGGCGTTCTATTTATACTCTCAATTAATCGTTTCCTGGTGAACGACCTTAAGCTGACCCCAGTTCGCCTGCTTTAGTATTGGGCGTGTCTTACCCCCTTTGATCTTGTTTACCACAAACCAATCTATCGTCTGTTTCTATACTGGAATGCGGTAGAAAACTGTAGAAAGTTTGAGGCACTATTACGATGTCCATTCTGACCTCCAATCTTCTATGGAATAGACTATAAATACAGGCGAGTAGTTGTATGACAAACCCCGGCCGACCACATGACTCCCCATGCAACGGGAGTAGTAACGTCGTAACATGATAACTCGTTGCGGCTAATGGATATGGGTTTGGGTGGCGGTTAAAACTCATGTCAATGATTTTAGCTACGTGGCCGCGAGAAAGCCGCTCCTAGGCAAACGTTTCGTCCCAACCAAAAGACTCCCTGGGGCGTGTGGGGGGGGGGTGGGGCTAACGCAACACCTTCCCCCCAGAGTGGAAGCAAACCCGCCAAGACCCACGGGAGAGTGGACCGCGAACGCTTTAAACGCAGCGTATTAGGTCGACCGGACGTCCCCACTGGCCAGGGGGAAGGTTCCCGGCGTGCCGCCGCACGGCCTGGCGGCGGGGAGACACGGCGCCTGGCCCGCATGGAGGTGTGCCGGGGGGGGGGTGGTATTAAGAGCTCGCGCTCGATGACCCACCGACGCCATTTCCCAATGTGACGAATGACAAGCAGGCTGCAGAGTGAGAGATGCAGAAAGTGAGACAGAGAGTTATTTTGGAACGTGTGAAAGTTTGTTTACAGTAGACTTCCTTTCATTAGTTGCACCTCTTTGCACATTGTGTCTTGTATTCCACTTTGTAATGGCAGCAGCCACACAATATCATTTAAGTTAATAATAAATTATATTTCTTTTTTACTTTTGTACTTTATTATTTACTTAATAAAACTTATTAATTGTTATTAGCCATATTTCGATCACCGTATCCTCTGTTATTGTTTTTATAATTCAGTATCGTTTTTTTTTTTTGTTATGCACTGTTTTGGAACGAGCTATACACGTAAATAGGAGATTAATCTCTCCCTACTGATAGCAGTGCGTAACACCGTGTACAGCACCCCGTCGACTTGTAAAAACTTTAAATTGACAATGGGCTCATCGTTAAATCAAACCCTGTTCAGTGTTGGTACTTGAGATAACAACATTCTACAGACGGATTTTCTCACTATAAAAACAGTAATGAACACATAAGAATAATAATGCTAATAATAATAAGACGTCTTATATAGCGCGGTACCCCAGCCTAGGGCTGGGCTCACCGCGCTGTACATAAAAATTTTATCAAAAGAGACATAATCATGACATTAGAATGCAATTTTAATACATTTATGAAATAAAGAACAGCAATGTATATTCACCCACCCCACCACATAACTATAACAAGGCAAACAATGGACGGCAGCCAGCAAGATCGTTTATCGGTCAGAGGAGGGGAATCAGTCAGGGTACCGTCTTGTTGCACTGCCACAAAGCTCTCCCCGACAAATCAGTTTCCCTTTTTTTAAAAAAAAATCTCCTTTCAAGTTGTCACATATTTTGTAATTTCTACTTCAAGTCTTCACATAGAGTCATCAAAGATGCATATATATCTACAATGTTTTGGCCTTTGTCAGACAGGCGCAGTTTTAAATTTGGCTCCAAAGTGCAAAAGGCTTTCCCCACTTTCTGTTCGGCTTACCTCTCTCACTGTTGCTCTCAGTTTTTCTCTTACAGAATCACGAAGGATTTGGCTACAGATAGCTGGGTTCTCATTACTCGTTTCATGGCTCGATTACCTAAGTGAGTGCTTCATAGAGTGTGCACCGAGACGCCGTGTTGCGGTTTCCTCACGATTCGGGGAAGGGGAGGGGGGGGAGAGAGAAATCTTAATAATAATAATCTTATTTCAAATGTGATAACAATTTGATCGGACGGGACATTTAACAGACTTGTTGGAAACCAGTATCTCCCTTCAGAGGGCTCTGCCCACTGTTGCTAGAAGTTACTTTACGATCTTAAACACGGGCTTCATCATTTTAGTTCCATAAACCTTTTTATAAAAAAACAATACGCCCTATTTTAAAGAGTATTTCAAAATAATTTGACGTTCGGTTCCTTGGGGAAAAAATCTAAATAAAGCAGGGTGAAAAAGTACAAAATAAAAACTTTAGGATCCACTGAGCAAAGCAGTAGTTTATGCCCCCACAGCCTATCGTTAAATGGTCGCAAAATGTTTTTTTATTGCCTAGGTTCATCAAGGCTTCCATGTTTTTTTGTTGTTTTTTTTTACTGACGCGTCCATTGCTACAGCGTGCTGAAATAGACACACGATTGGCATCTTCCCGCGTCGTTAAATAATCATATTCTAGGCCGGTGAAGATGATTGATCGAGTATGGAAAATCGTTGGATCGATCGTGACGTGTCATATGATCAATACATGTATCAAACAATAAGACCAAGGCGCCATAGAGATGATTTCCGAGCCCCAGAAAATTCAAATTTTGGGCCACCAAAAATTTAAAAAAAATAATAATCGCATGAAACATTATGAAACATTGTATCGATTTCCGCCCTAGGTCGCCCGCAAGTAGGCAGGGCTCCGAGGGATTTACTCGGGTGCATGGACCTCTACACGGCCCTGAATGCGAACAAACAGGTCCAGGAGTAGTTGCGCCAGACAAAGATATTAGAAAGATAAAATCAAGATAAACCAGGCTAAAAAAAAACAAAAAAAAAACTGCTCCAATGATCTAAGCGGGTCGATGACTATCTGGGCCGATAGTAGCGTCAGACAGCTGATAGGGAAGGCGTGTTCACCCTTAAAAGTCTTGCCTCTCCACTCCACCCACTCTCTCACGAGACTAAGCTCCACCGTCTTGAGCCACGTGTCTTAACCGCACCCTGCACAAAATCAGGCGATGCCAGGAATAAATACTGCGTTGATTGAATTTAACTACAGTTTAAAAATAACTCACATCACCATGGCAATGATACGTCAGTACTGCAGACCTGCTCACCCATCTAGGTTAGTGTCAGTGTAGTTTTAAGCTCTCAGTTTACGTCGTTTAAAGCTCTAAAGACTAGTTTGGCCAATGTGTGTGTTTGTGTGTGTGTGTGGGGTGGAGGGGAGGGAGGGGGGGTTCCTGGTTTGCAATCGAAATATATGTTGTGTAAGGATGCCCCTCCACTGCTTGTGTAAGTTAACACAGATATATATACAGGATAGAGTTAACACAGATATATATACAGGATAGAGTTAACACATATATATATTCAGGATAGAGTTAACACAGATATATATATACATGATAGAGTTAACACAGATATATATTCAGGATAGAGTTAACACAGATATATATACAGGATAGAGTTAACACAGATATATATACAGGATAGAGTTAACACAGATATATATACAGGATAGAGTTAACACAGATATATATATATATACAGGATAGAGTTAACACAGATATATATACAGGATAGAGTTAACACAGATATATATACAGGATAGAGTTAACACAGATATATATATACAGGATAGAGTTAACACAGATATATATATAGGATAGAGTTAACACAGATATATATATACAGGATAGAGTTAACACAGATATATATATACAGGATAGAGTTAACACAGATATATATACAGGACAGAGTTAACACATATATATATTCAGGATAGAGTTAACACAGATATATATATACATGATAGAGTTAACACAGATATATATTCAGGATAGAGTTAACACATATATATATACAGGATAGAGTTAACACAGATATATATACAGGATAGAGTTAACACAGATATATATATACAGGATAGAGTTAACACACACATATATATATATACAGGATAGAGTTAACACAAATATATATACAGGATAGAGTCATGCGATTCGTTTCTTAAATATGAAAAAAAAAAGGTCTTAGGCAAGCACATTGGCAGTTTAGTATGAAAACGAAATTGTCTAAAAGTTGATCTTCTGGTTGATTCATTGAGATGGAGACCTCAAGGGTCAATCACAGGAACCCTTTTTCGATTGCTTACGGCGTTAACACAATAGATGCGGTGACTTTGATCTGACAGAAAATAACCCATTTAGTTATTTTTTTAAAATTAAAATTAAACCAAACACACAAAAACAAACAAACCCTTTAAACCGCAGTTTCTTTAGGCTCGTCGTAGTGCCGTGGTCATTGTCTTAAAAACCTAGTTACTACGGCGAAAGCGTAGGGGTATACAAGTCTCGAAGTGTAAGAATATTTTTTTTTTTTTAATGGTGGGTCAAGTGAAAGTAACGTGAATCAGGGGGATGCGGATATTGCTTCAGGAAGTCAACGTTGGAAATCCACTTATCCATGTTTCCATACTAGTCTCCCAACAGTTTACTCGGATTTTGTTTTACCCTAAATAAAGCTTCACCATACGCATGCGCGTACTTTTGTCTTTCACCGTATTTGCCGACATGGTCACTAGTGATCTAAAGTGTATAAATAATAGGATTTAAACGGGTGCAGTGTGGTTCTTACGAAGGGTCCGGGTATTTTGAAAAAAATTCCTACAGACAGTCCTACACACTACCTGCCGGCCTTTATGCGATAGTCCTAAAGACAGTCCTACACCCGACCTGCCGGCATTTAAACGATAGTCCTACAGACAGTCCTACACCCGACCTGCCGGCATTCAAGCGATTGTCCTACAGAGAGTCCTACACCCGACCTGCCGGCATTTAAACAATAGTCGTGCAGACAATCCTACACAGTACCTGTTACTCTTTATTGATTAATATAATAGTCACCTGGGAAAAAAATTCAACCTTTTTACCTGAGTTTGACCGTCACTCACGACGTTCGCTGCTTGATAGTTTTTCTCTCTCTCCCCCCCCCCCAACCTTTTACTATTAATATAAATCATCTTGAATGGGGGAGGGGGGATTGTGAAAAGGAAAAAAACACATCAGAAGCAAAATATATATGAAAGATAGCGAAAAAAATTCCAACCTTTTACCTGGGTTTGGACGTCACTCACCACGTTCGCTGTTTGATAGTTTTTCTCTCTCCCCCCCCCCCCCCCAACCTTTTACTATTAATATAAATCATCTTGAATGGGGGAGGGGGGATTGTGAAAAGGAAAAAAACACATCAGAAGCAAAATATATATGAAAGATAGCGTTAATGCTCACTTATGCAGTTTATTCAAAGTTTCTGTAGTACTTTTTCAGCGAGCACTGATTGTCTTATCAAAACGCACTACACGGCATTAGCCTTGACCCTGCGGCATCTATGAAATTATGGGCACATTTTTTGTAGACTTTAACATGACCTTGACCCCTGCAAGTGCCTTAAGGCATTCCAAGCAACCTGTATTTTGGCATTATGAACCTATTTAGCCGTATCTTGGTGTATGCTTATCCCAATGACATAAACCTTGGTGTATAATAATCCCAATGATTTGGAACTTGGCGTATGTAATCCCAGTGATTTGGCACTTAGTGTATGATAATCCCACTGATATCGAATTTGGTTTATGATAATCCCAGTGTTTTGAAACTAGGTGCATGATAGTCCCAATGATTTAGAACTTGGTGTATGATAACCCAAAAATGACCGGATATGGGGTATGTGAAAATCCCCGTGACCCTAGCAGTAGCTATAAGTACAGATGGAAACAGTGCATGTCATTGTTGCCCTCATCACTGACTGTATCGTTCTGGTACATCTAAGAAAATTATAGTTATCTTAAAAACGTTACCTAATCAATAGGTTCCCCGAGTTGGGGTAAGCCTCCTGATCCACCCCCCACCCCCGCTCCCAAGTCGCATGTACTAGTCGTCCTTTGGCCTTAGAGAATGCTGAGATAAGTACAATAATAAATGAGGTCAAGTATTAGAAGTTTATCATTTCAGCGCCAAAACTTCGGCTCTATAACCGTTATCTTGTTTTGGTACATAACTTTGAAGATTTAAAAAAAAGTATTTTTTGTTTGGTGCAAACAATAGCTTTAAATGGGACAGAAAAACTACACACTCGAATTAAGCTGGTTTCAAGATTGTATGTAATAGGTCGCGGTCGAAATTGGCTCCCTTTTCTGAGCATTGAGTTACATTTACTTCCTGATCTGAACATTGAGCTAGATTGACTACTTGATCTGAACATTGAGGAACATTGACTTCCTTTTCTGAGCATTGATCTACATTGACTTCCTTTGCTAAACGTTTAGCTAGATTGGCTACATGATCTGAACATTGAGCTACATTGACTTTCTTTTCTAAACATTGAGCTAGATTGGCTACATGATCTGAACATTGAGCTACATTGACTTCCTTTTCTGAACATTGAGCAACATTGACTTCTTTGCTAAACATTTAGCTAGATTGGCTACATGATCTGAACATTGAGCTACATTGACTTCCTTTTCTGAACATTGAGCTACATTGACTTCCTTTTCTGAACATTGAGCTATAGTGACCTCCTTTTCTGAGAATTGAGCTACAATGACCTCCTTTTTTGAACATTGAGTTAGATTGACTTTAATGAGACCTTCGAAAAGTTTAGTTTTATTTAAATTTAAATTTATCGGTTGATTATTCAAATTGTATTGTCTGCCGAAGAAGGCATCTTGTGGAAACTTAAGCGTGTCTTGTCTTTTATGATTAAGCCTAAACATGTGATTTTTATATTTGTGAAATCATCCAGTCAATGAGTTATATATGTATAGAGCACTACTTGGAAATATACGCAACAATAAACCAAGTCTCAACCACTGCCCTGGACGATATCTCAGACTTGCCGGTCATGGAGGAGCTTGATACCCTACCCACAATAGAGGAGCTACGTAGAGCCATCGATTGTCTCGCCAGTGGGAAAACCCCGGGCAATGATGGTATCCCACCAGAAGCTCTCAAATGTGGAAAAGGAGTACTATTACGGCCTACAGACCCTAGCATCGCGTGTACTCCCAGAATCGCAATGTGGTTTTCGCGCCGGTAGGTCAACCATAGACATGATCTTCTCTCTGCGCCAACTGCAGGAGAAATGCAGGGAGCAACATATGCCTTTATACATTGCGTTTGTCGACCTCACTAAGGCTTTTGATCTTGTCAGCAGACGCGGCCTGTTTCAGATCCTCAAAAAGATAGGCTGCCCTACGCGACTGCTTAACATCATCAAGCAGTTCCACGAAAACATGCAGGGCACAGTGTGCTATAACGGTGCCGCCTCAGAAGCTTTTCCAGTGAGCAGTGGAGTTAAGCAAGGTTGCGTGCTGGCTCCTACTTTATTTGCACTCTTTTTCTCCATCCTACTCCAGTATGCCTTTCAGAACAACAGCGAGGGGATATACATCCACACTAGCGATGACGGCAAATTATTCAACATTGCCCGCCTTAGAGTTAAGACTAAAACAAGAAAGGTCTTGCTGCGAGAGTTCTTGTTTGCGGACGATGCCGCTTTGGTATCTCACACAGCAGACGGCCTGCAGAGCCTCGTATCCAGCCTATCAGCTGCCTGCAAAGAGTTTGGCCTGACAATTAGCCTAAAGAAAACTAACATTATGGCACAGGGCGCTGACTCCCTCCCCACTATCGCCATCGACGACTACGACTTGGATACTGTTGACAGATTCACATATCTGGGATCCAACATATCGAGCACCCTCTCAATGGAGGATGAGATAAGTGGGAGGATAGGGAAGGCCGCAACTGTTAACCGGTCTGACTTCTTTTCTCAGACCAGTTTGGCCAAACTCACAACAAGAACTAAGCTGCAGGTGTACCAGGCCTGCGTACTGAGCACACTTCTGTATGGATGCGAGTCGTGGACCACATACTCTAAACACGAAAGAAGGCTCAATGGCTTCCACCTCAGATGCCTGCGCCACATCCTTGACATTAAATGGCAAGACAAAGTCCCCAACACGGATGTCCTGTCCCAAACAAACATGTGTAGCGTTCCAGCCATGTTAATCCAAAGACGCCTCCGCTGGCTTGGACACGTCAAGCGAATGCAATCTGGTCGCATACCAAAGGACGTGCTATACAGCGAGCTGGCGACAGGGAAAATCTCTTTGTTGGACGGCCTCGTCTGAGATACTTAGACATATGCAAAAGAGACATGAAGTCCTCTAACATCGACATGTCAAACTGGGAGGAGTTGGCAGAGGATCGATCCTCATGGCGGGGCATCGTGAAGGCAGGATCACTACATGCCGAGGATCAAAACAGGGCGGAGACAGCTGCAAAAAGAGCGAGGAGGAAGGCCGGTAAATACTGCTCCCCCGCATTCGTGTGTGGGAAATGTAACAGACTGCCATTCGAGGATTGGTCTCACCAGCCACACCAAGAGCAGCAAGCAAAAAAGATAATCTATCGTCTCCCGCAGACGGAAAGATGCCATACATACATACATGTATATATATCTCCCTTTTGGCGTTATGTGACTATAGCTCATTTATATATATATATATATATACATGAGCTATAGTCACATAACGCCAAAAGGGAGATACTATTTAAGTACTTTCGGATTCCTAAAAACAATCACAGTTATTTTCTATTATTTTAGTAAAATCGAATAAATTTAAATGGGCAAAAAATATTTAAAATCCGCTTTTATTTTAGTAAAAGTTCAAATATTATTATTATAAATTACAAATGCATTTAAAGCTTCAACTAAAGAACAATTTTAGGTATTTTATATTTGTTTAAAAGTTATGAAAAAAAAATTATGATCAAAGAATTACACCGTAATCACATTTATCGGGAAAATCAAAACATCAGTCGTTTTTGTGCGTCTTTTAGTGCGTTGTTAATATTGCGAAATAAAATGGTAAATAAATTTGTTCTAAATAAACACGCAAATGACGTCATAGCGCGAATAGGTTATTTCTCCAAAACTTTTAGGTTTCTTTAAATTTAATAACAAGGAATGACAAAACTGATCATGTATTTTCCCTTCTTAAAAGTAAAATTAATAAATACAATTGATTGCTTTTTAAATAGTTAATAAAACACACACACATTTCTGCTGTGTATATTAACATTAAAAAGTTGTGCCTTTTTTAATTCCAAAAGTACACATTTATTAACATTATAACGTAATAAAAACTAACCTTTAAATATAAGGTGATATATATTGTGATAAGAAAATGCGGCTTAAGTCAAACAGTGCAGTGCAACTCCAGAGCCAAATAGCATTGACTAATCAACTTATAACTAAAATAAAAAATAACGAACCATGTGAAGTGCAAATTATTTTAGTTTGGGTATCGAAGGGGCTACATTAACTACACAATTTTGTCCCTGGCGTACAGCTGCATAGATGGCTCAGTACCGGAATATCTCAAGGAACTTATTGATACACATGTACTTCTGAAGAGCCTGCGATCTTCAACACAGTACTTACTGAGTGTTCCTAGTGTGGATGAACACAGAAAAAAGTCTTACGGAGTGCGCTCTTTTGAAGCGATAGCGCCAAAATTATGGAACAGTTTGCCTCAATCTTTTAGGGGAATTGTAAACGAAAAAAAAAATCAATAAATAAAACAATTTAAAACTTTTTTGTTTCAATAAATTTGGGAGGACCAGAGCGCATTGACCATGCTAAAGTGGCATGGATACCAGCGCGATATAAATATCAATCAAATCAAATCAAACAATCCAGTAGAAGATTTTTCTAAATTTATTTAAATCTGGGTGGGGTAGGGGTTGGTTACTTGGCCCAGGCAGCACACGATACGACTCAAAATAAAGGAATGAATTTGATAAATAATTAACCTTTTTGGGAACATCCATTTCAGAGGTAGGAAATAGGACGTGCAAATTTTCACGTGGATGACAATATATTTAAATCCTATGGTATTACATTTGGGAAAAAACAGATGTTACATTCTCTTTTTACAAATACGGGCATGTTCATTTTGCTCAAAGCAGAACAAGATACGTCTCAAAATAAAGGAATGGTTTGATAAATAATTAGGTTTTTGGGGTAAATACATGTCGGAGATAGGAAATACGATGTATACATTTTTAAGTGGATGACGATAGTTAACTCCTATGGTATTACAAATGTGAAAAGAGATGTTACTCTCTCTGTTTACATATATACGTATGTTTACCAATTAAGAAGATCAACGGTGTTAACAAATCTTGGGTACATTTCTATAAGTATACCCATGAATATCAAAACCCAATCATTTTACACACTTGAAAAATTAATTTTTAAAAATAGGGATGGATTAATATTTACTTTCAAAAACTTAAAATACATTTTTGTTTTTACTTCGCAAAAAAAGTAAAGAGATTTGTATTTTATGAGATTAACCATTTAAATTTAAATTTAAAAAAACAAGACTCAAATCTGTTATAGACGTGAAAAACGGTTGCGCGATTCTTCTTTAGATAAAATAATTCTTTGTTTTATGATTTTCTGATAATATATAATTGTTTTAAAAAAGGCAAAAAATGGGTTTAAATTTTTGCTGACGATATCAATATATACCGAATTCCTATAACATAAAATATTTTTATATAATATATAGAGTTTTTGGCGTAAATTTAAAGCAAGTTTTTTTAACAATTTTTAGAGAAAAAAAGTTGTAATTCAAGGGCACGAAAGGGGTAAATCTAAAATATTTCTCTAACGTAGTAATTGTCCCTCAATTAACTTCTTTAGTGACAAAGGTGATATAATTAGTGATAATTTAGACTGTGTAATTTAAGGTCATGTTTAGAGGGGGAAAAAGTAGCTTAGGAGCATGAAAAGGAGTACGGTAGGTCTATAATATATAGCAGATAATTTCTTCTCAAAACGTAATGATGTTGGAAACGTAAATATTATTACATTTTTAAAGTAATGAATTGTAATGAGTTTTTGCAACAGCAGTTAGAAATTATCGCATAGGATCTACCATTTATTCTAGTTTTTAAGAAAATTTTTAGAGATTTTTACAACTATGAAAATGACAAATATTGGAAAGACAGATGCTCTGCTAGAAGTGGGTATGATATGACAACGACAAACATTGAGAAGAAAGATGCCCTGTAAGAAGCGGGTAGGACATGACAATGACAAACATGGAGAAGACAGATGCCCTGTTGGGATTGGCTATGTTATGACAAAGAAAAACTTTGAGAAGACAGATGCCCTGTTAGAAGCGGTTAGGACATGACAAAGACAAACGTGGAGAAGACAGATGCCCTGATAGAAGTGGGCATGACATGACAATGACAAACATGGAGAAGACAGATGCTCTGTTAGAAGCGGTTAGGACATGACAAAGACAAACGTGGAGAAGACAGATGCCCTGATAGAAGTGGGTATGACATGACAATGACAAACATGGAGAAGACAGATGCCCTGATAGAAGCGGGTATGACATGACAATGACAAACATGGAGAAGACAGATGCCCTGATAGAAGCGGGTATGACATGACAATGACAAACATGGAGAAGACAGATGCCCTGATAGAAGCGGGTATGACATGACAATGACAAACATGGAGAAGACAGATGCCCTGATAGAAGTGGGTATGACATGACAGTGTGAGTATAGAATAACGGTAGGAATTAGGAAAGAGGGGAAAGTAGAAACAAACTAATTTAGGGATATAAGGAGAACACAGAGAACACAACAAAAAAGGAGCATAGAGAGATTTAACGACAGTGGGGTGGGGGTGTGGGGGGGGGGTTAAGGTGATGCGATAGGAATACGGAGAAAGAAGTTGTGAATGGAAAAAGTTAATTGATGCAAATAGGGTGAGATTGTCGGAGTGATATATGTATATATATATATATATATATATATATATAAATATATATATATATATATATATATAGAGAGAGAGAGAGAGAGAGAGAGAGGAAATAGTAAGACAGGGACCAAAGATAGAGAAATAGAGAAAGAGAGATAGATCAAAGAGCGAGAGATTGAAGATAGAGATAGAAAGAGAGGGAGATGGAAAGAGAGAGAGATAGAGAGAGCAAAGAGAGAGAGAGCAAAGAGAGAGAGAGAGAGGGAGAGAGAGAGAGTAGGAGAGAGAAAGCAATGAGAGAGAGAGAACAAAAATAGACCGAGAGGAAAAAGTGAAATAGATAGATTCGAGTATTGGACTTGATGTGTCGTGTACGACACCAAAGACATTGATGTACCGTGTACAACACCAAAGACATTGATGTACCTTGTACGACACCAAATACATTGATGTGCCGTGTACGACACCAAAGACCTTGATGTACCGTGTACGACACCAAAGACATTGATGTACCATGTACAAAACCAAAGACATTGATGTGCCGTGTACGACACCAAATAAATTGATTTACCGTGTACAACACCAAATAAATTGATGTACCGTGTACGACACCAAAGACATTGATGTACCGTGTACAACACCAAATACATTGATGTACCGTGTACGACACCAAAGACATTGATGTACCATGTACAACACCAAAGACATTGATGTGCTGTGTACGACACCGAAGACATTGATGTGCTGTGTACGACACCAAGAAACTGCTTTTTTTTTACTAAATTCCTCCCAGCAGTGGTTACTTGAATTTGGCTTTCTTCTTTTTTTTTGAATCCTTTATATTAAATTCGTTTTTGTGCTGTTTTTTTTTTTTGTAGCGGCCAAATCTTGTTAATGCTAAATGACCCAATTTCAGTCATCCTATCGAACTGAAACTTGGCACATAGACTCATTCCCGATGAGAACACAATCCATCAAATTATAAATTAGGTAAAAAAAGCATTTTTAAAAAAAAATACTTATTTTATTTATACGAAAAAACTGTTTTGTTATTTTAAAAAAAAAATAGATTTGCTTACAAGGATTACACTTACCTAGTTCTTTTTGACAGTGTTTCAATCCGACAACACACGGTGTGCAACACAAAGGTAAGAGATCTGAAATCACACGCCGCCATGGGTCGCAGTCCAGACAAGACGTCACCAGGTCAACCACAATGCACTATCTGTATGGGGGATGGGGGGGGGGGAGATGCATGAAACTTTCCAACAATGATTGTTTACTGTTAAAAAGCAGGAGACCTGCACTCTTCTCCACACAGGGGCAGATGATATTATTTCTACTGATCAAGTTGTAGCCCATGTGGAAACTAACTCCCAGACAAACAATGACATTAATTTCATTTTTTTTTCTTTTTAATTTTAAAATGACATTCCATGTTCCCATTGTGTAGGACCTCACCAAATGTCAATGTGTACCTTGGAAATCTTCCACAGAAGAAATGCAAATATGTTTCCATGACACGTGTCCATTTAGGTATCATACCTACATGGAGTAAAAATAAAATCTGTTGGTGGACCGGTGTGATCGGAAGTGTCTTGTCTAATGGAAAGTGTTTGGTGTACTACGAAGTGTGTTGTGTTATGTGAAGGGTCTGGTGTAGTGTGAAGTGTGTGGTGTTATGTGAAGGGTCTGGTGTAATGGGAAGTGTGTGGTGTTATGTGAAGGGTCTGGTGTAATGGGAAGTGTGTGGTGTTATGTGAAGGGTCTGGTGTAGTGTGAAGTGTGTTGATTTATGTGAAGGGTCTGGTGTAGTGTGAAGTGTGTGGTGTTATGTGAACGGTCTGGTGTAGTGTAAAGTGTGTTGTGTTATGTGAAGGGTCTGGTGTAGTGTGAAGTGTGTTGTGTCAGTGAAGGGTCTAGTGTAGTGTGAAGTGTGTTGTGTTATGTGAAGGGTCTGGTGTAGTGTGAAGTGTGTGGTGTTATGCGAAGTGTCTGGTGTAATGGGAAGTGTGTGGTGTTATTTGGAGCGCCCGTGTAACGTGAAGTGTGTGGTGTAATACTAAGTGTATTGTGTTATGTGAAGGGTCTGGTGTAGTGTAAAGTGTATTGTGTTATGTTAAGGGTCTGGTGTAGTGTAAAGTGTGTGGTGTTATGTGGATTATCTGGTGTAATGTGAAGGGTCGTGTGCAATATGAAGTGTGTTATATAATGTGAAGAGTGTGGTGTAATGTGAAGTGTCTTGTGTTTTGTGAAGTGTGTGGTGTTATGTGGAGTGTCTGGTGTAATGGGAAGTGTCTGGTGTAATGTGAATTATGTGGTGTAATGTGCATTTTTAGGTAATGTGGATTGATCTATGTAATTTGAGAATATCACTAAAACAATTGCGTTGCTTTATTTATACCTAACGATTTTGATGTAGTTAAAACTAACTGCCCCGTAATAATTCCCTTGAGCTAATTGCCCCGTAATAATTCACTTAAACTAACTGCTCCGTAATAATTCACTTAAACTAACTGCAACGTAATAATTCACTTAAACTAACTGCTCCGTAATAATTCACTTAAACTAACTGCAACGTAATAATTCACTTAAACTAACTGCAACGTAATAATTCACTTGAACCAACTGCCCAGATACTCATTCACTTCAACTAAATGCCCAGACATGCATTCACTTAAACTAATTGCCAAGATATTCATTCACGTAAATCAGTGGTCTCCAAACTACGGCCCGCGGGCCGCATGCGGCCCGAGGCGCCCTCTCATTGACCATCAAATGCCCTCTAACTAAGACAAACAACTCCGTTCCCATTGACCATCAAATGCCCTCTAACTAAGACAAACAACTCCGTTCCCATTGACCATCAAATGCCCTCTAACTAAGACAAACAACTCCGTTCCCATTGTCCATCAAATGCCCTCTAACTAAGACAAACAACTCCGTTCCCATTGACCATCAAATGCCCTCTAACTAAGACAAACAACTCCGTTCCCATTGACCATCAAATGCCCTCTAACTAAGCCAAACAACTCTGTTCCCATTGACCATCAAATGCCCTCTAATTAAGACAAGCAACTCCGTTCCCACTGAACATAATCTCTCCTATAACTAAGACCAGCAACTCTGCTCCCATTGACCATCATCTCCCCTCTAACTAAGACAAACAACTCCGTTCCCATTGACCATCAAATGCCCTCTAACTAAGACAAACAACTCCGTTCCCATTGACCATCAAATGCCCTCTAACTAAGCCAAACAACTCTGTTCCCATTGACCATCAAATGCCCTCTAATTAAGACAAGCAACTCCGTTCCCACTGAACATAATCTCTCCTATAACTAAGACCAGCAACTCTGCTCCCATTGACCATCATCTCCCCTCTAACATAGACAAACAACTCCGTTCTCATTGACCATCATCTCGCCTCTAAAATAGACAAACAACTCCGCTCCCATTGACTATCATCTCCCATCTAACATAGACAAAAGCTCCATTCCCATTGACCATCATCTCCCATCTGACATAGACAAAAACTCCTTTTCCACGGAACATCATCTCTCCTCTAACTAAGACAAACAACTCCGCTCCCATCTTTAATAACAAACTAAAAGATTTTTAATAACAAACTAAAAGATCTATACAAACAAATTATATGATCTTTAAGAACAAAGTGAATGATCTTTAAGAACAAATTAGCGATATTTAAGAACAAAATCAATGATTTTTAAGAACAGGCTTAGCGACCTTTATGAACAAACTAAACGATCTTTTAATAACACCAACTAAGCGATCGTTAAGAAAAACTTAGCGATCATTTTTTAAACAAACTAAATGATCTTCAATAAGAAACTAAAAGATCTTTAAACAAAAACAAAAAAAAAAAGCGATTTTTAACAACAAAGTAAGCGATCTTAATGAACAAATTAACCGATTTTTAAGAACAAATAAAGCGATCATAAACACAAAACTGAACGATCTTTAACTACAAACTAAGCAATCTGTAAGAACAAAGTAAACGATCTTTAACAACAAGATGTTATATTAGATGGTCATTTATTAATATTCACGATTAACTCATTTTTGCAAAAACATGTATTTATTATAAAGAAAGTTTTTATTGTTGTTCAAGAGAAATGTACAGGTTTGGTTAGGACATATAAAGCAGAGTAAATCAGATAACTGACAAACAGAGCAGTAATTCATAACTTAAAAATCTATGTAACTTTTGCACATCAGTAGTAATAGTTTTGCATACGCCATAGATTCCCAAAACAAATTTAAAAAAAAAGAAGGTATAATATCAATAAGTTTAGAATCTGTTATTTCTAACTGGAGTCTAAAATCATGGATTCAGTAGATAGATTTATGATGTCTTGGTATCAAATAGGAATATAGTGAAGCAACGGTCATCTGTAAAACACGTGGAGCTGTGAAATTTTAAATTAATACACAGGTGCATGTAAGACAGAAACAAATACTCCTAGTTTCTTCTAGGCCATTCTATCCGCTACGTTATCGAGATGGTCAAACAATGGTTGGGCGGTGTAGGCAAGAGATCGGAACTTGGTGCACGAAACCTGTGGATTTTGTAACACAGGAACGTCAAAGGTTGCGTTCTCCACTACTGACACCACTAATCTATTAAACAAGTATTTGATGTGGAAGCGAGGCTATCGAGTTTGATGAAGGCTTAAACGGTGATGAGGTAGCATTGAATATCATCGAATACACACATGTGTAAATATGAGAACTTAAATTGAGAATTTCTCGCGCCCCGTCTCCCCCCCCCCCAAATCCCCAAATTTTCTGACTGTACATAATCATGGATGAATAAATATTCTTAAGACGCCCTGATAAACTACTCCAGGGAAGTCGATTTCTTATATTTCATGATCAGGGCCCACCCTTAGCTATTTTGGCGCCCCCAGGCAGTTATGAATTTGTGGCACCGCCACATCCTACGCATTTTCAGGGCGGGTCTTCACGGTTCATAATTTGAAAAGGTGCCGCTGGAGAAGACAGAATATGAGAGTGCTAAAGTAACGGTCTGATTGTGAAAAGATAGGCGCAAACAATAAACCATACATCCTTTTTATTTGCTTTGTAGAGCAATAAACAGACTGGCCAACACATCAACAAAGAGTCATGTACCAAACAGCAACTTCTACATTTCAAACAGTTAGATCAACAAACAAGATATGTTAACAAATTATGTACTAAGTCAGTGGTTCTCAACCTTATAGGTGGCGACCTCTTTGGGGGCGCTCGAACGACCCTTTCCCGTGGTCAACTAAGACCATTGGAAAGCACATATACTATACAGTTATGAAGTGGAAACGAAAATAATTTTGTGTTTGGGGGGTCGCCACAACATGAGGTTATGTTTTAAATGGTCGCGGCATTGGGAAGGTTGAGAACCATTGTACTAAGTCTTTCATTGCATCTTTGAAAAAAAAAATATCTATGAATATGACACATATGATGTATGTAAATTAAATAGTCCTTGTAAAAAGGAGGAGATGGTGGTGGCGCTAACATTGTAACAAAGATGTATAAGTGTAAGACCAAGGACATAGGACAAATACATGATGAACCTAAGTCCCCAATCATGTCAGCAGGGTTAAAGCTCAAATTAGGAATCTACTTCCCCAATTGTTAAAAAAAAAATTATTAAAATACATGGGAAACTAACATGTGGGAAAAAATAACATAGACCACTGATTAGAGAACTTCATCACAGAACACTAACACGGTACAAAGAACATGGGACGCAAACTGAAAACGCCCACAACATCGTCAAGACAATGTTAGAAACCGTAGATGGGTTTCGTCGACTCCGGGATGCCTTGACTCTGGTTCGCACGTGGTGGAACATCACTGACACTCTGATTGCTTTGGTGAATTGGGACGTTCGAAAACACAGGCAACAGTTGGCGTGCCGTCTGCACTGAGCTGAGGTGACTCACACGTTACATGCCCAAGACAATCAGGGACTGGAACCATCTTTGAAAAGAAACGGTTGAGGCGACAACACTAGACACATTTGTGTCTATTGCCTCAAGCCTTCAAACCCCTAGTGCATAATTTCCTCATCACCACCAGTAACAGAAACATTGCAAATCCCATCTACATGCATAGGAGCCAAAATGATCAATAAATTGATCGTGGGCCCTTAAGATATAGAAGAAGAAGAAGACATGGGCCCCCCCTCAGGCCACCCCTATGTCAGACGTAGATGGCGATACAACAATAGTTTAATGAAAATTTCTTAATAACAGAATACAAGAGTAGAGAGTAAAGCTGGCGACTAAATCCAGCGAGTCATTCGGACGGAAGAGACGTCAATATTACTAATTCCATTGTAGATATTACACGTGTTAGGATACTGGTGTCGAATGTGTGTGTGTGTGTGCGTGATTCATTTAAAAATAATAACATAAAGTTTTTATAAATATGAACTTTATAGTTTGCTAAGTTAATGTAAGACATAATGCATTTGTTTCATGTTTGACAAGCTTAATCTATGTATTTATACTATAATGCTAACTCTGGGTTGGGTTGTTTTTTTGCTGGCTTTTTGTTGTTTTGAAAGTTATGGGGTACTTCCAAATCGTGTAGCTTGCCCGTGATTACTGCCTACTTTTGCCAATTTGGGTGGGTTTCAAACTACTGTTAGTTTTCTTCTAAACGTGATTCCAGTAATTTAAGTAGGGATAATTAAAACATAGCCAATAGTATCGTTTTTAAAATATAGATTGTACCTTTTACTCTAAATAGTTTCTTTACTCTTAATTGACTGTAAGGTCATCCGATCAATGTCTACTTAGCCAAACCATGGCAACCTCCAATGATATGAAAGCGGAAATGATGTTTACCAACCTATTATATATGCCCTTTTCTCTCAGAAAATAAATAATTACTTTCCTTCATGGTCGTACCCCCTTGATTAAAAAAACTAGTGAACCAGAGAATAAAGAATAATAAATGAAGGACCGCGTTCAAGCTGTGTGGGAGCTGAACATTTCCACAGATGTCATTTATCCTAGAATTGAAATAACTCGGTCAATAGCGTTTCCGACCTCAAGTTGGCCCAGGTTGGCCGAAATTCGTCTTTTCCTTCATATAATAATATAAACTATACAGAAGAAAATGCGGCTATGTCGATCGTGAACGTTAGATGCAAGTTTTTATCTGTGCCCACAAATGAACGTCTCTCCTGTGCGCGGTGCGCATGATAGCTTTACTGATTAAAAGTTCAAGAGGAAATTGTGTGCGACTGTTAATTTACGCTGGAAGCGTAAAATTATTGAATAATCCTTCCTAGACCGTGGTGCGCACACTTTTTGTTTCTTCCAAATAGCCACCGTTGAGGTGAGGGAAAAGTACGATTCGCCAAACTATATATAAATCATGAAACACGGCGTACGTAGGGGGTTAAATAAAAAACACATTAAATGAAGAAATAAGCTGTTTGTTGACAATTTGAACAAACAAATAAGTAAAATATTTGACAATTCTCTATTTTAACAAGTTGCAAATCTATTGGTTCCATTCTTTAACACTTTACTCAATATTCCCATCAACAATACATTCGAGACGTGTCTTTTGTATTGATAAACTCCATTGTTGATACTGTTGGTTCACAGAGCTAAATAGTTACAAACATTGAAAATATTTGTTAAATGCCCAGATTGAATGTTTCAAGACTCCTGTCTGTCCTAATAGTTTGACTTCCGTCTGTTGTAACCTCCGTCAGCCATAGGCAGTCTCTCAGTCAACCATAAGCAGTATCTCAGGCAGCCATAAGCATTATCTCAGGCAGCCATAAGCAGCATCTCGGGCAGCCATAAGCAGTATCTCAGGCAGCCATAAGCAGTATCTCAGTCAGCCATAAGCAGCATCTCAGGCAGCCATAAGCAGTATCTCAGGCAGCCATAAGCAATATCTCAGTCAGCCATAAGCAGTATCTCAGGCAGCCATAAGCAGTATCTCAGGCAGCCATAAGTAGTATCTCTTCAAATCGTTTTTCTTGTTTGTTCTTTCATTTGTTCCAACAGACCTAGGTTTATACACACATTTTTCATGTACATTAAAATTACATAACTAAGCCCTATATATCAAATATTTACTTGACTAACTGGAGTCATATGTATAATATATTTAAAATTGGATAAACTTTGATATTGAGCGATTAATTTTATGTGTACATACTTTAGCTTTAAAAAAAAAAAATGTTGCGCTAAACCAAATTGGTCACACTTAAAAAGTCTATCCGAAAAACGTATCAATTGTTGATAGGGCTGCCCTCAACGGATCTTGACATACTGAAACACGCTGATCATGCCAGCGTGCACTGTCATTTCCCCCCCCCCCCCCCCCCCCCCCACCAAATTGGTCACACTTAAAAAGTCTATCCGAAAAACGTATCAATTGTTGATAGGGCTGCCCTCAACGGACCTTGACATACTGAAACACGCTGATCATGACAGCGTGCACTGTCATTGCCCCCCCCCCGCCCCCCCCCTCCCCCGTGTCAAATTTCCATTGATCATGAATCCCCCACAGCTATCCAATAGACCATTTAGTACATTTTTAAAAATAAATTATTGTTTAAACATTTCTACAGTTTGAATAAACTAACATAATAAATAGAGGTGATATGTAATGTTCATTGAACGTGCTAATACGTCATATATGTAAATCAATTTTTCTTCACTGCCTGTGATTGATCATGGTATTCAACACGATTAGCAGATCGCATCATACAGCGACCTGGCGATTTACGTTTTTTTTAAAGTTTTTAGTGGCTCGTATAATATACGTAAACCGCTTTAAACGTGCCAATACACGATACAATGAGGCAACTGAAAAAATCAGCTCAATGAAAAAAAAAAAAAATGACGGGCGTGAAAGGATAACAGCAGGCAACAGCGCTTTGAATTTTGTATTTATCATGGGCCGAAATGTCCTTTTTTCCCCATATGTATGCGATGCATTGATACACATCGGCTTCAGTGTACGTTTCTATGTGAATTGATGTAGCTATCATACACTTTATTTTCCTGGTGTGTTTGAAGACTTTGCTAACTATTTTCCTGAAAGTAAAATAGCCTATGGCATTTCATTTTTTCTTTTTTTTTTTTAAAGTCCCCGATTTTAGTAATTAATTAAAGAACCCTTAAAAACAAAGTTTTGTTTGCGTAGATTCTTTGCATCAATTTTAACAATTATTTTTAATTAATATTCTAATGTCGCATCCGCTTTTATACCGCAGATTTATTCCACGAACTATTTCAGAAAAAAAAAAACCCAAAAGAAATATTATGCACCAAACGCACTCGCGATATTTCTACGAATCACATGTAGCTCAGTTATCGGGACTTTCATTTCGTGATATCAGTGGCATCAGATCTGCTCTTTAAAAAAACAAACAGGAAAAGCAGTTTTTTTTTTTAATTGAGGGTTGAAAATTTGATAGAATGTGTTGCCATCGGCAGCGGGTCTAGGTGCCAAGTTTAAGCGCGATAGGTTGACGCGAAAGTAGGTCAATGAGCCTTTCAAAGATTTTGTCACACACCCAGCCAGAAACAATTGAAACAATAGAACAAAAGCAGCGCTAATGTAAAGCCTTTCCAAAAAAGACCAGACCTCATGCATGTTTAAGCCATACTGATAAGGCTGCTTCGAAACGTTACCTTGAATAGTATGTACTTTAGGTATTTTGCTAAGGCCCCTACTCTAAATGTTAACTCTGCCGTGTGCCGTGTCCCCCGTCTTTTCAGGCAAGTGGCGGGGTGGGGTGGGGCTATTTGAAAATGGAAAGTCTAAATCTATGACATTTTTCAAACGATTTTTAATGAGACAACGTATAAAGGATAACTGAATTGTTGTCGAAAGGGTTTTTGATAGGTCTCTTCTCTGCGTTAGCATTTGTGCACCTAGTGGTTATGGTAACACCATGAACTTATTTTAAACGTCAGTTATATTAATCTAAATTATTTTAGTAGTGGGTACTTACATTTTTAAATGATCCAATTTTTTTAAACAGACCCTTACTGTGTCTCTGTCTCGATCTAAAGCTTTCAAAAATTTCTTTTAATTTTTTCTTTAAATAAAGATTTTTTAATTCTTTATTTCGTTACCTCATCAAAACTTTTGGACATTGAGATCTGAAACGTTCCACAATTCTTGCTCTAATTTATACCAGAAATAACACAGTCAATGTCAAAAAAAAAAAAATAATAATAATTTTTTCGCACTGAGGTTGAACCAAATTACTATTATAACCTTTAACCCCGAGGTCCCTGAACTGATTCACAATTGTAAAGGTTATCTTGGCTGTTCATGGAGTGGGTTATGATATGGCCCCCATTCAAGCGTGACTTCTGACACCTAATGAGCCGGGACTTATTTTTAACGCGGCCTCTTAAACTATTCACACTTTTTTTAAAAGACGTTTTCTTCAATATTTGTTGAATGGCTTTTGATGGCGCTCCCCTTTTTTTCAGCTAAAACTTTGGCACCTTATGGAATGATCTGATGCTTTTTCAAATATTACCTTAAGTATCAATAGGAAGATGCGATGAGCTAAATGGCAACTTATGGACGGCCTAATCCCGGAACTGTTCACCGATTTACACAATTTAAAGTTTATCCTGAACAAGGGAAATGTGATTGGGTCAAAATTTAAAAGGCAACCCGTGGACAGGACTCTCCACCGGACTCTCCCCCGGACTCTGCACCGGACTCTCTACCGGACTCTCTACCAGACTCTCCACCAGGGCCACCAGATTCTCACCTGGGCCATCAGACTCAAATTTCTTCTTGAATGCATTATTTTGTTTTACTATTCAGTTTAGTGCATTCAAAAAGAAATTTGACTCAAAACTTTAACGTGTGAACTGAAAAAATTAATTTGACCCAATTTCCGTTCCTTCAAATTTCCGTCGATCACTTTTCCGTCGACGAAATTTCTTCGAAACAAATTTCCGAAAACCGCTCTGATCAGGCGGTACTAGCACACGTTATGGACTTAACAGCTGACCAGCAGCCGATACAGTTTAAAGAACACACCAGGTCTTGACAATGTAGGAGAATTTTTATCAAAACGCAAACTTCGGATCAACTGGCGATTTAAAAAAAAAATAAATAAAAAAAAAATATATTAATTTGTTAATCTGGGCGGTTAACCAACACATTGTTTATTATGATGTAATTGAGGCTAGTATTTTGTGTGTGAACGTTTGTATATGCTCTGTAACACGTGCCCAGGTGATTGGATGAGCTGCTTGTTGTAGACATTTTTTTAACTTTGTGATAAACGCATGATCAGATAGTGATGCAGTTGGTGTGTTAAAGAAAGAACACATTCGTCTATAATATGCTTGTTTAAATGTAGCCCAAAAAATGAGATGACATATACAAATTATTTAGCTACAGGAGCAAATTTATGTCTATGTTAAGTTTATTAATCAACGACTTGTCACTATTCAAACAGTGTGTCGGGTGGACCTCGTGTGGAACATGCCTCCAGTTGGATAGTCCCACTCAGGACACATGAAGAGAGTCTGGGTTTTTAAACAGAAAAAAACCCAAACATGTGTCACTTCACCAAGCCCACCAATCACTTCAACAGTCCCACCCAACACTTCACCAATTCCACCCATTAATCCACCAATCCCACCAATCACTTCATCAATCCCACACATTACTTCACCAAGACAATCCAGCTTTTGACCAAGCCAACCCATTACTTCACCAAGCTCCTCATCGCTTCACCAAGCCCATCCATCACTCCACCAAACCCATCCATCACATCACCAAGCACACCCATCACTTCACCAAACCCACCCATCCCTTCATTAAACCCACCCATCCCTTCAACAATCCCACCAATCATTTTATCGATCCCACCTATTACTTCACCAAGCTCATCGATCACTTCGTCAAGCCCACCCATAACTTCACCAAGCTTATCCATCACTCAACCAAACCCATTCATCACTTCATCAAGCCAACCCATCACTTCACCAAGCTCATCCATCCCTCAATCAAACCCACCCATCACTTCAACAATCCCACCAATCACTTTATCGATCCCACCCATCACTTCACCAATCTCATCCATTCCTTCATCAAACCCACCCATCACTTCAACAATCCCACCAATCACTTTATTAATCCCACCCATCACTTCACAAAGCTCATCCATCACTTCATCAAGCCCACCCATGACTTCACCAAGCTCATCCATCACTCCACCAAACCCATCCATCACTTTATTAATCCCACCCATCACTTCACAAAGCTCATCCATCACTTCATCAAGCCCACCCATGACTTCACCAAGCTCATCCATCACTCCACCAAACCCACCCATCACTTCAACAATCCCACCAATCACTTTATCGATCCCACCCATCACTTCAACAATCTCATCCATCACTTCCTCAAGCCCACCCATGACTCAACCAAACCCATCCATCACTTCATCAAGCCCACCCATCACTTCACGAGCCCAACCTTAAGTCTATACTACAGGTTTTTGCTATAAGTGTATGCAATAAGTTACAGGTCTATGCTATTAGTCTATATTATAAGTCTATGCTTTAAGTCTATGCTATGGGCCTATGCTACAAGTCTATAATATACGTCTTCTATAAGTCAAATACCTCCCTTATCTTGTATGTATGTATTGATCCGTGCAAACCCATTTACCAGCTGAAATTTTAGATCATACAATTTGACTTAAACGAACACCAGGTGGCTTTTTTTAACATTAAAACTCCTGTTAAACAGGTGGACGAACATAATATATACATTCGGTCAGGTTTACCATTTGCTGTATTCGTTGAATGTGTTCGCTAAGCTCTACAGAACTTTTCTACCACCTAGTAAATTATGCATCCACAAAATCAGAGTTGTTGCGATGAAAATCCTTCATACAATTTAATATCTAGCAATGGGGGGTGCGATGAAAATTGGAAGAAAAAAAATACATACAATAGGAATCCCAATTAGTGCGCCCCCCCCCCAAACCACCCCCGCCCCCGCAAGTTCTCACAACCTCACATTTCTGTCGACGCCGCTGACTTATACAGATATTCTAATGACTCACCTGCTTTGACACTGACTCCAGACCTGTTTACTCTTAAGATTTTGCCGTACAATAAACAATTTTAAGGTGTATACATTATATTTACTGTATGTTTATTTTTTATTTTATTTTTTTACTATTAGGAAAAAGGTATTGAAAGATTTTATGATGATATTGTACGATCTTAAGCGTTTGAGGGTTAAGCAGGTCTGTGACGTCAGGAATTTTAGAAAAAGAAAAGAAAATATTACGCACCAAACGAAACTTGTAATAGATTAATATGAAAAATAATCTCTATTAGTGCAGTAATTGTACATTTCATTTTAACTTTCCTTTGTAAACATAAAAAAAAAAAAAAAAAAAAAAAAAAAAAAAAAAGAGGGGGGGGGGGGGGGGGGGGGCTGAAAATTTGATAGAATGTGTTGTCATCAGCAACGAGTCTATGCCTCAAGTTTCAGCTCGATAGGCTGACGGGAAGTGGGTCAAGTATGCTTCTGAATATTTTGCTACACAGAAACAACATCGAATTTAACATAAAGAATGTGTTTTAAGTTTATCATATACCATGAAACTTAACTTAATCATTGACAACAATGGCTTACTAAATGATTATGTAGATTTTGTAATCGCCCAGGAAGCACGGTGGAAAATTCTCAAAGACCGAGGAACAAAGGGATTGTTCAATCTTTCGGTCCCAACTGTAATGGAAAGAATTCCCACTGATCGATATGATCGTGTGTGCCCTTGGTGAAGAGGGTGGGATGTATGCTCCCAGACAAACATCTATCATATGCCTTTATCATATGAATCTATCGTATACCATCTACCATATACAGCTATTATATACATCTAGCATATACATTTGTCATATACATTTATCATATACATCTATCGTATACATCTATCATATACATATATCACATACATCTATCATATGCATTAACATATAAATAGCAATCTGAAAATGTTGCGTTCTTTTAATACTGGCAAATTTAACTTATAAATTTTGAAAAGTTTTTGCTATCCATATATAATATTACATTTGAATTTGTTTTCGATAACATCCAGCCAAATTTAAAAAAAATATATATATATATATATTTTTTTTTTTTAAAATCTGAATGATCAATGTCTTTATCGGTTTCCTTGTAACTATAGTATAAATGTTATCTTTAAGCCCTATTATGTTACAGATTGAACTTTGGTATTGATTTTAATTTAAAACTAGATAACCTTAGTCATTTAATATACGCAAATAACCGATGAACTATTTCTTTTTTTATATAAGAAATTAAAGTACATTGCGTGGCAAAAGGGGTTTGGTACATTACACAATTACAGCAGTTCACGGTTGGGCCAAGAGTGCGCCATGACACTACTGAAGGGCTTACCATCCCAGGGGTGTGCAAATATTTTTGTTTGCCTAAGGCAGCACAAGGCACGCCTCCACTTTTATGGTTGCATATCTCGTGTATATATATTACGCTTCTGGTGTGAATGCTTCCGTTTCCGGCTGCTTCCTAACAAGCAGGCTGCTTCCTATTCAGCGTATTTGGTCCTGAGATTATTTTCGTAGCTTTTGCTATATGCTTCGTATTTTGTGACGTATATTTGGGTATAGGAAATGGCAACACCAGAAAGCCTGGACTGCTCCATGGCGGATCGAAAATATGCCTTTACAAGATTCGGTTCTGTGCAAAGCTCCTCTCATATGAAAGCACGGACACAATATTAATAGGAATAATTGTAATCAGAGGGTTGGGAGGTTAGTGCCAACCCTGCTCTGGTTGCACCCTTCTCCTGGTGCCCACACTGTCCTGGTTGCACCCTGCTCTGATGGAATCAAGCTTAGTTGGCACCCTATTCTGTCATCAACCTACTCTGATGGCCCCCTGCTCTGTCTGATGACACCCTGTTCGTTTTGGCAATCTGCTATGGTGGCACCCTATTTTTATGTCACCCAGTTCTGGTGGCACCCTTGTATGGTAACACCATGTTCTATCGGCTCACTTTATGTCATGGTGGCACACTTTTGTGGTGGCGCCCTCTTTTTGTATTCAACTGAGTACTTTTGAGAAACTGACGCCCCCCCCCTCCCCCAAGCGATGTCACTGCCAATAATCAATGAAGTTTTAAAAGGGGAAAATAATGGATGAGATTATTCCCTGAAACTAAAGACGTCGTAATATTTTCCATTTTCCCAAACCTACTGGTCAATGTTGATGATAAGGGGCGGGACAATATCTATAAGGTTAACAATGCCTTGCTATAATGTGCTAAGATTACTTTTTCTTTCAATGTGGACACAATTATGTTTAGGGGCATGGACATTTTTTTGGAGCTTTCACAAACAGTACTTGTTTAAACAAACAAACAAAAATGATACAGATCTGAATATTGGTTAAGATATGAGTCTTTAAGTATAAGAATTAAATTTATATCGATTTTCAGAAGCAAGGCAGAGGCTGGTTGAAGGCAGAGGCTGGTTGAGGCAGAGGCTGGTTGAAGGCAGAGGCTGGTTGAAGGCAGAGACTGGTTGAAAGCAGAGGCTGGTTGAAGGCAGAGACTGGTTGAAGGCAGAGACTGGTTGAAGGCAGAGGCTGGTTGAATTTTAAGTGGGGATCAACCTCCGTTAATGGTACATACATTTAAACATGGCATATGCACTTTTTACAGTTATAGATATGTTTTACAGTTATGAGAAAAAAAGAATTTTCTTTGTACTTCACGGACCTGAATAAAATACTTGTGTAGGCCTTCAGTGTTGAGAAGAAACAATAATCTCCAAACACAATGATGTAATAAACTTTAATAACTATTCAAAGATTCTTCTTAAAAAATAAAAAAAAGGACTGATTGACTATTTCAAAAATATATATTTCAAGAGCGTTACAAAAATGTCGCTTTTTTTTTTCTTGTTGTTTTTTTTTTTTCTTGTTGTTTTTTTTAAATTTTTTTTTTTTTTTTTTTTTTTTTTTCAAAACATTAAAACCCATTTTTTTTTTTTTGAGTCACAAGACATTAAAACCCGATTCTGCTAGCTACATACCTAAAAATTCTAATTTTAGATGTTGAAACTTCTCAAAAGCAGATGAAAAATGCCTTCCATTATTACCCCGGCAATGAAGGAATATAACTTCTTAATATATATATATATATATTAGCCTATCTCTCAGCCCAGCTGTCAAACCTCTTTCAGTCCTTGCCTCGTGGGTGTGTGTGTGTGTGTTGTTCTATGTTTAGAACAGGACGTGCCTTAAAAGGAATGTTAAGGAAGCGGCCCATCCATTAGGAAACATACGCTTGGCATGTCGCTAAACGCAAGCGTTATCTGGACAGGTACACGCTGCCCCCAAAGGCCCTAGCGTACACTCAGCCCCGTGATCTTGTTAAACCTGGTGGCTCCAAGGGCGTGGTAATAAACACCCCCCTCCAGTACTTTTAACGTAAAAAGCATAGCCGTATGTCTTCAAGGGCAGACGACTGCCGTATGCTCTCGCAGAGTATTGAAAGACTCACACCTAGTTTAAACGATACGGCGAGGTGACACTGTAAATAGGCCGACAGTTCAGTTTTCAAAAGTGCTTTTTATATCAGCTACTAGAAAAATGTACCCGGCTTTTCTCCGGTTTGTGTTCGGGGAAAAAGGTCCATAAAGTGTAATAAGCCAACAAATGGGCTAAACCTCTTCGCTAAAGTATATGCCTACTATAGAGTAAAAGAAAATAATGCGTTCAAAAATACATTTGACCCGAAATTTAAACGTGTAAACGTTGGGGGGGGGGGGAAGAAGATTCGGTCAAATTTCGTTTTGATCAAACTTCCGTCGATCAATCCTCCGTCGACGAATTTTCTTTCAACCAAATTTCCGGATTCGCATTTTTAGAACCTCCTACGATCATTTGGAATTTTCTGGAAACTTCAAAAATCTCTTCAATCCTGATTTCATAACATTTGAGAACAATTACAGACACTTCTAGAAACATCACAGACACTTCTAGAAACATGACAGATACTTCTAGAAACATTACCAGACACTTCTAGAAACATCACAGGCACTTCTAGAAACATCACAGACACTTCTAGAAACATCACCAGACACTTCTAGAAACATCACAGATATTACTAGAAACATTCAAGACACTTCTAGAAACATCACAGACACTTCTAGAAACATCACAGACACTTCTAGAAACATTACAGACACTTCTAGAAACATTATAGACACTTCTAGAAACAT
>CAXITT010001029.1:189979-202750 GCA_964033795.1 Lymnaea stagnalis
CATTTTTTAAAAAAATTTTTTTTTTTTTTTTTTTTTTTGGGGGGGGGGGGGGGGGCGAGTGAAAGAAAATAGCATACACCTCGCAACCAGTGTTGCCCGTCATTTCTGGTCAGCCGGGCTTTACCCCCCCCCACACACACCCACACACTGACACCCACAACCACACACATACCCACACACACACACCCACACAACCACACCCACACAACCACACAACCACACCCACAACCACACACACACCCACACAACCACACACTCACACCCACACACTCACAACCACACACACACACACTCACACACACCCACACACTCATACCCACACACTCACAAACCACACACACTCACACCCACACAAACACACACACCCACACACACACCCATACACACTCACACCCACACACTCACTCACACCCACACACCCACAACCACACACACACACACTTTTCCCACAAAACACACACGTTGGTTCTTTTAAGGAAATGTCAATGTTTGAGGTTTGTTTGATATCGATTATGTGTGCTTATCTCTAGGGGGGGGGGGTGGAAGGGGGAGGGAGAGAGGAGGGTGGGCCATCCGTTGTAGCACAAACTCCAGCTTCGACTACACATAACACATCCGTCCAAACACGTCTCACCTTATCTCTCCCTATTTCAGAAGTGCTTTGTTTGGCTTGCCTACAGGGTCAAAGACTCTGGGTTAAGCTTCAACATTAATCTTCACTTTCCCTCTTTACTCTTAGCTGATTGTATTGTTTCATCTTACTAAAGCTTATCACTTTCCCTCTTTACTCTTAGCTGATTGTATTGTTTCATCTTACTAAAGCTTATCACTTTCCCTCTTTACTCTTAGCTGATTGTATTGTTTCATCTTACTAAAGCTTATCACTTTCCCTCTTTACTCTTAGCTGATTGTATTGTTTCATCTTACTAAAGCTTATCACTTTCCCTCGACGACGTAAGTTTAATATAGGCATGATGGTGTGTTGTAAGCGTGTGCGTTATTTGTGGCCTACTCAAGTGGGCGGTAACTCCCCCACACACGGCCCTTGCTTTTTTTTTAAAAGCAAAACAAATCTGAAATGACACGCCCCTTCTAATGACACACCCCTTCTAAACTATTTTCTAAGCAGTTTACAAAAAAAATGGGATGATTTATAAGAATGGCTGCTCACTGAGCAAAGGTACCAAACTCTTGCCTAATGTTAAGTTATAAGTTGAATGAATTTACCAATGAATCACCTCTAATTATTTAATGACTTAACCCTTGTCTTTTTGATAATGGCAAAATCTTTGTCTGATAGTGAATAATACTTCTGATGAATAGATAAAATTGTACTCATAATTTATAATTATGTGTAGATTGAACTGTACTCATGACAAATATATGATAGTGTACATATAGTAAATAGATGATAGTGTCCTTACAATTATAATAAATAGATCATAGTGTACTAATAGTGAGCAGATGAATCAGACCACATATTTCTATTCTGTGGAGATAATTTATCGGACTATTTTTCTTTAATATTGATTCTGTCTCATACAGATACTTACAGATACATACAGATACATACAGATATATACAACTAGGACAGAATTCAGTTCTATAAAAAGCACTTAAATGTGTTTTTTATTTCGGAAAACACAACGTAAAACAAGTCAACAAAACAGGTGAATGCAAACAGGTGAATACAAACAAGTCAAAAAAACAGGTGAATACAAACAAGTCAACAAAACAGGTGAATACAATTAAGTCAACAAAACAGGTGAATGCAAACAAGCCAACAAAACAGGTGAATACAAACAAGTCAACAAAACAGGTGACTACAAACAAGTCAACAAAACAGGTGAATGCAAACAAGTCAACAAAACAGGTGAATACAAACAAGTCAACAAAACAGATGATAATAAACAAGTCAACAAAACAGGTGAAAACAAACAAGTCAACAAAACAGGTGAATGCAAACAAGTCAACAAAACAGGTGAAAGCAAACAAGTCAACAAAACAGGTGAATGCAAACAAGTCAACAAAACAGGTGAATGCAAACAAGTCAACAAAACAGGTGAATGCAAACAAGTCAACAAAACAGGTGAATGCAAACTTGCATAAAATAAGCAGAAAACGAAATAAAATCTTGTATTTTTATTACAATATTCACAAGTTTTTCTCTCCATCTTTCTGTCTCTCTCCCCCCCCCCCACCATTTTCCCCATCCCATATCATCCACAATGAACCAACAGTTATTGATCAAATGCTAATTAATTGAAGTTTATGAAGTGACTCACACCAACAAACTTGCATAAAATAAGCAGAAAACGAAATAAAATCTTGTATTTTTATTACAATATTCACAAGTTTTTCTCTCCATCTTTCTGTCTCTCTCCCCCCCCCCCCACCATTTTCCCCATCCCATATCATCCACAATGAACCAACAGTTATTGATCAAATGCTAATTAATTGAAGTTTATGAAGTGACTCACACCAGGTCATTGAGCATTAAGCTAAGCTACTGACCTCTAAAAGAAAACTTGCATTTTGGCTCAATTAAAAAAAAAAAAGTTCTAAAAAATTTGAAATTCTATCCCTCTTGTTTTACAAAAATATTAAAATTTGCATTCTTTTTATATCACCTGGAGAAATAAAAGGTCCAAGTTACAAATATGAATCACAATAATTAAATGAACTACAATTTTTAAATTTAAATTTCAGAAGATCAGCTGTTAAGCTTAGAGCATTTACGCGATGTCCAGTGCCAGCACAGCTAATTAACATTTAATATTCGTAGTCCTGTTAATAAATATGTGACAACTTTTTTAAAAAAAAACAAAAAAACATTAAAATTTATGTTTTCCTTTTTCCCTATACACATTTTATCCAAAAAATATATGACACTGAAAAAAAATGTTCAAAAAATAAATATTAATTTGTCAACATTGTTCATGAACAATTGGGTGTTTGTTATCACAAACCTTCATCTGGAATGAAAAATAACTTTATTTGATCAACCAATTAACAAACATAGAGGCAGATGGCCAGAGACAGTCCAAGTAAAAAAAATATTACAGTCGTGGGTCAGCCATGAACAATGGTGGGTCAGCCGTGAACAGTGGTGGGTCAGCCATGAACAGTGGCGAGTCAGCCATGAACAGTGGGTCAACCATGAACATTGGTGGGTCAGCCATGAATAGTGGGTTATTCATGAACAGTGGTGGGTCAGCCATGAACAGTGGGTTAGCCATGAACAGTGGGTCAGCCATGAACCGTGGTGGGTCAGCCATGATCAAAATCACAGTACATCATGATAAACTTTGAGTACATCTTGGTCTACTGTTTTCTTATGTTGTTGTTTTATACAAGGGCACCCAAAATGTCAGTACAATTAAACCTCACATATGATGTAAAGTATCATACAGTTATACTAGTAAAGTGATGCCACATATACTAGATGGGCACACACAGGAAAGACTGTACAATTAAACCACACATATGATGTACAATATCATAAAAGTATACCAGTACAGCTATGTCACATATACTCGACAGTCCAGTGTCATTATAAATGTCCTAGTAAAATGACATTATGCATGGCACATGGTGCAATGGCATCATGTAGTACAATGGCACCACATGGTATAGTCACATCACATGGTACCATGACATCACCTAGTATAAGGGCACCACATGGTACAGTGACATCACATGGTACATGACATCACCTAGTATAAGGCACCACATGGTATAGTGACATCACATGGTATAAGGGCACCACATGGTATAGTGACATCACATGGTATAAGGGCACCACATGGTATAGTGACATCACATGGTACCATGACATCACATGGTATAAGGGCACCACATGGTTCAGTGACAATGTCACCTCACAGTAAAATGACATCCCATTGTACAGGGAATTACATGGTACAAGGTAACCCAACCCCCCCCCCCAGTTTAAATGTAACATTGACATCTCAAAGTAGCATAAAAGCATGTCATACATAACAACGACTGGAGCTGTGATAAAATATCTGAATAAATAAATAATTCTGCTGGTATGTTTATACACATTGTCTTATATTAGCAAACACAACACACAATGAACAGAGCTCTGTCCCTAGTTCAACCTAAGTCTGCACCTAATCACCTGAAACATCAAACAGAATTGATATATAACCAAACATCAATTGCATTCAAACACATCTTCAATAATGGCACAAATTATCAAGCCATGGTTTAGACCTATTCACACACAACTGGTTTCCTGAAGGAAGAGTAACATAATTTTGAATGCATCAAAGTTCAGGAGGTCGTTGGGTAATGTTTGAACTAGCCAAACATAAATAATCACATCAATTTATATAAATATACAATAATCATGACATCAATTATTTTATTGTTAAACTATTTTCTTAAATTTATATTAAAATTATTTTGATATATCTGCAACTTGAGTTCACAGTACATCAACTTGTGTAACTTATATTTAACCTTTGAACAAATTTTACAGTTATGCCTTATCATAGCAGAAGATGCTATTTCAAATTTTTGTTTCATATAAATGGGTTTAAAAAAAAAATAATTAAGTACATCATTTTAAAGAGAAAAAAAAATGAACAACATGGTAGAGACAGTAAGTATGTTCATGTTTCTGTAACTGATATCACAGATGTACAAATCACTTAGTGTTATATGGCGGAAAATATAATCAAACTGAACTAAGATTACAGCATGACTGACTTCCTTGTTTGTTCTCACTGAATTTCCTGTTTTGTGTTCACTGAATTCCTTGTTTGTTGTACTCAAATTTCATGTTTTGTCTTTACTGAATCCATTGTTGATGTTTATTGAAGTTGTGTTGCAACATTACGTCTCTATAAGTTAATTAATACCTTAATAATGAGAACAGCTGAATATGGGTTCAAATTTCATAAAAATACTTTGATGAAACGTTTATTTTAAAAATAGGATTCTAAACAAATTGCCTGATAAAATTTTTTCACTGTACTAAGGGAAATAAACTCTTCATATCTTTTATGCTTATTTATTTTTATTTGGTTGCAGGGTTACATCCCCTACCCCAAGCCAGCTAGAGCACCCCAGGGTTTGTGTGCTCGATGATGGCTCTCTTACAATATCTCCTGACCATGGCATAGGCATCGGGCGACAGGCAGCAGTCCTGTACGTGAAGCTGTTGCAAGGTCGGACAGCTGTAGGCCACCAGCACGATCCCTTTGTCTGTGATGCCATCACATGACTTGACCCCCAGTTTCTTCAAGTTGGGGCAGTACCTGGACAGGGCAAACATGCCTTCGTCGGTGATGTCACATTTGCCAATGTCCAGCGAACGTAGGCGGGGGCAGTTCCTGACCAGGAACTCCAGGCCCAGGTCTGACACCGTCTCACAGCCGCGGACGTTTAGGTACCTCAGCTTGCTGCAGTTTCTTGCAATGTTAATGACACCATCGTCCGACACCTGGATGGAGAGAAATAGTTCATTACATTGATGCAGGAGAAAGGATGAAGAGAAATAGTTCATTATATTGATGCAAGAGAAAGGATGGAGAAAACAGTTCATTACATTGATGCAGGAGAAAGGATGGAGAGAAATAGTTCATTACATTGATGCAGGAGAAAGGATGGAGAGAAATAGTTCATTACATTGGTGCAAGAGAAAGGATGGAGAGAAATAGTTCATTACATTGATGCAGGAGAAAGGATGGAGAGAAATAGTTCATTACATTGATGCAAGATAAAGTATGGAGATAAATAGTTCATTACATTGATGGAAGAGAAAGGATGGAGAGAAACAGTTCATTACAGTGATGGAAGAGAAAGGATGGAGAGAAACAGTTCATTACATTGATGCAAGATAAAGGATGGAGAGAAATAGTTCATTACATTGATGCAGGAGAAAGTATGGAGATAAATAGTTCATTACATTGATGCAGGAGAAAGTATGGAGAGAAATAGTTCATTAGTCAACAGTCAGTAGGTGGTGATACTCTCAATGGTCAATAGCGCTGATACTTTCAACAGTCATTATTGTTGATACTTTCAAATGTCAGTAGTGTTGATATTTTCAACAAGTCAGTTTTAAGAGTGGACCAGGAGCTTATATCTCTGTCACAACACATGTTTCAAACGACATTGACACAAACATAAAATTCTTTTCTCACCTTTTCACATTTGGCCACACTGAGGTATCTGAGGTTGTCTCGTAGCTTGGCCAATTCCCTCATGCCAATGTCTGTGATGCTGGTGCAGTCGCTCATGCTCAGCTCTCGTAAACTGTCAAGTAAAGTAGTACATCATTTTATTCAATAGGGACCAAAGTAAAGTAGTACATCATTTTATTCAACAGGGACCAAAGTAAAGTAGTAAATAATTTTATTCAATAGGGCCCAAAGTAAAGTAGTAAATAATTTTATTCAATAGGGCCCAAAGTAAAGTAGTAAATCATTTTATTCAATAGGGAACAAAGTAAAGTAATAAATCAGTTTATTTGATGGCGATTAAATGCTATTAACATACCTTCTACAGTTGTTTGCTATATAACTGACCCACACATACCTTCTACAGTTGTTTGCCATATAACTGACCCACACATATCCATAATAGTTGTTTGTCATATAACTGACCCACACATACCCGCTACAGCTGTTTGCCATATAAAAGACCAGCACATACCTGCTACAGTTGTTTGCTATGTAACTGACTCCCAGATCTGTGATCAGTGGGCAGCGTCTTAGGTAGAAAAACAAGAGTTGTGGGCACTGTGAGGTGATGATGAACAAATCCTCGTCCGTCACGTGAGGACAGTCCGTCATGTCAAGGTACCTCAGGTAAATCCGCTCCAGGTGAGAAGGACTCTGTGCAATGACAGAGTCCATCAGTGTGATACAGGTGACTTGAGGACAACCTGGAGACAAAGTCAGACACAAGGTCAAGGTGAGCATGAATTAGTCTCTACACGTTTTTTTTTAGATTTGGAAAAACTTAGATTTTACTGATATAAATGTAATGTGCCTAAATTATTTGTGAAAATCCTCCAAACTTGTCAACTGAATGCACCAAGGAAGAGAAATGTTGATGTGAGTCAAGTTAATGAAATCGAATAAATCACCACTCACAGATTACCAAACAAGTCAAAATATGACTTTAATTTATTGAATAGTCAGTGTATCCTCATGACTTGTATAAACATGTTACTGACTAAAGCTTAAGTCCTTGCTGATTTGGCCTTTGTGTCCACACAGAGACTGAGACAGCTACACTGTCAGATGGGAGTTTTTAATACTTCAAATAATTTGCTTTTCTCATTTTGTATTTTATTGCAGAAGAAGGTATGTAGCTGAAATGTTCTTTTAATTGTTGTAGGTGGTGTTTTTCAATCCTAAACAATGTCTTGTTACACTTATTTAACTAAATTGGTTGTGTATGTTGTTCAATGGAAGATAAAATGTGTGTTTGGTTGGTCTTTTAGTTTGGCCTTTTAGTTCAGTTGGATCTTTTTAGTTTATTTGGTCATTTAGTTTGGCTGGATCTATTTAGTTTTTTGGTCTTTAGTTTGACTGGTCTTTTAGCTTGGTTTTGAGTCCAGTTGCATCTTTTAGTTTGGCTGGTCTTTTAGTTTGGCTGGTCTTTTAGTTTGGTCTTTTAGTTTAGTTTGTCTTTCAGTTTGGTTGGTCTTTCAGTCTGGTTGGTCTTTTAGTTTGGTTGGTCTTTTAATTTGGTTGGTCTTTTAATTTGGCTGGACTTTCAGTTCGGTTGGTCTTTTAGTCTGGTTGATCTTTTATTTTAGTTGGTATTTTAGTTTGACTGGTCTTTTAGTTTGGCTGATCTTTTAGTTCAGTTGGATCTTATAGTTTGATTGGTCTTTTAGTTTGGCTGGTCTTTTAGTTTGGTTGGTCTTTTAATTTGGCTGGTTTTTCAGTTTGGTTCGTCTTTAAGTCTGGTTGGTCTTTTAGTTTAGTTGGTCTTTAAGTTTGGTCTGTTAGTTCAGTTTGATCTTTTAGTTTAGTTGGTCTTTTAGTTTGATTGGTATTTTTGTTTGGCTGGTATTTAAGTAGGCATTTTTTTTTAGTTTGGTTGCTCTTTTATTTGGCTGGCCTTTTAGTTTGTCTGGTCTTTTAGTTTGTTCTGTTAGTTCAGTTGGATATTTTAGTTTAATTGGTCTTTTACTTTGGTTGGTCTTTTAGTTTGGTTGGTCTTTTAGTTTGGTTGGTCTTTTAGTTTGGTTGGTCTTTTAGTTTGGTTGGTCTTTTAGTTTAATTGGTCTTTTACTTTGGTTGGTCTTTTAGTTTGGTTGGTCTTTTAGTTTGGTTGGTCTTTTAGTTTGGTTGGTCTTTTAGTTTGGTTGGATATTTTAGTTTAATTGGTCTTTTACTTTGGTTGGTCTTTTAGTTTGGTTGGTCTTTTAGTTTGGTTGGTCTTTTAGTTTGGTTGGTCTTTTAGTTTGGTTGGTCTTTTAGTTTGGTTGGTCTTTTAGTTTGGTTGGTCTTTTAGTTTGGTTGGTCTTTTAGTTTGGTTGGATATTTTAGTTTAATTGGTCTTTTAGTTTGGTTGGTCTTTTAGTTTGGTTGGTCTTTTAGTTTGGTTGGTCTTTTAGTTTGGTTGGTCTTTTAGTTTGGTTGGTCTTTTAGTTTGGCTGGTGTTTTGTTTGGCTGGTATTTAAGTTTGGCAGTTTTTTTTAGCTTGGTTGGTCTTTTAGTTTGGCTGGCTTTTTAGTTTGGTCTGTTAGTTCAGTTGGATATTTTAGTTTAGTTGGTCTTTTAGTTTGGTTGGTCTTTTAGTTTGGTTGGTCTTTTAGTTTGGTCTGTTAGTTCAGTTGGATATTTTAGTTTAGTTGGTCTTTTAGTTTGGTTGGTCTTTCAGTTTGGTTGGTCTCTTAGTTGGCTGGTCTTTTTTAGTTTGTTTGGTCTTTTAGTCTGGTTGGTGTTTTAGTTTAGTTGGTCTTTTAGTTTGGCTGGTCTTTTAGTTTGGTTGGTCTTTTAATTTGGCTCGTCTTTCATTTTGGTTGTTCTCTTAGTTGACTGGTCTTTTTTAGTTTGTTTGGTCTTTTAGTCTGCTAGGTCTTTTAGTCTGCTTGGTCTTTTAGTCTGCTTGGTCTTTTAGTTTAGTTGGTCTTTCAGTTTGGTTGGTCTTTCAGTCTGGATGGTCTTTCAGTCTGGTTGGTCTTTTAGTTTGGTTGGTTTTTTAGTTTGGTTGGTCATTCATATTCTTTTTCAAATAATAATCTTAGACTTATTGTGTTGATATTTTCAATACAAAAATATCACTAACTGCCTTTAAATATGAATATAAAACTGTTACAGTGGATCAAATGATCTAAATGTTTTTATTTTTAAGATTTAAAAGTGTGAAAGAAAAGTTTATAAAAATAAATTTAAAATAAATTCCTTTAATGAAAGAATGTATGAAGAGGTTGAGGACCGCTGACAACAAGCAATTTTTCCTCGACTGTTTCACAGGCACCAGACAATGCAAGCAGTCTGAATGAATGACTGAATGAATGAATGATTGAATGTATGAATGTTTAAATACACCTTTCAAGATGGACATGATTTAACACAACCTACCTGTGACATCCAGCCTCTCCAGGTTGACACATCTTGACACCGCCTCTGTAACCCCCAGGTTGGTAATGAGGTGACAGCTCTGCATGTCCAGGTACCTCAGTTCTGGGCATCTCTTGACCGCTGTCTGCAGACCCCGGTCAGTAAGACGACAGCAGGCGTTGATGTTAATCTTCTCCAGGATCATACAGATCTGAATGTACGCATACATAAAGTCATATAATGTGTGTGTGCAGTGAATGATGCATACATGGTACATAAAGCTATATATATGTGTGCAGTTATTGGCATCGTATATTTAAATTCTGTGTGTATACATTGTTTGATACATTTAAGTAAGGTTAACGATATTGTCAGTGCAGACGTTAGACACAGCGGCTGCCTGGAGCGGCAGCAAATTCTAGAGAATTTTAATTTTTTTAATTAACAAAAAACACCATTAAATGAAAAAAACAACTATGCAGTTGATCAAGAATGCCACCCTCCAATATAAAAAAAGTGCAGACTGAGGTGAACCCACATCTTCCCCACCCCTGTTCCTACGCCACTGAGCACTTATATTATGCTCTTGTGTAGGAAGGGAAGGGCGGAGGGGGCATTTTTCTATATATGAATGGGCTGCATTTTCTGCAGACTACAGAGTATTTTATAGAACTGGTGGCAATAATCTTGGTCCAACCCGGGTGGCCTCTACCTTTGCTATGACATTGAATTTATGAACACATGCTCCATTTATTATCCTTAAATTCTGGATGTCCAAAAAAAAAAAAAAAAGCCTATTTAAATCTTTAATAAATCCAACTGTCATCTTAAAAACCTGCCAAATCAATAATTTCTACTTATTTTCGCAACAGTACTATTTAGCCCAGTGCATGGGCCGGCAAAATTTTTCAACCATTACCCCAAAAATATATTTATTTTGTACACTGATGACGTTAGCCCTGAATTGAAAGGAAGAAAATCATGGACTATGTAAATTCAAAATGGTTTACTGAATCTATTCATAGGGAGAATACAATTAGAATTAATAAATTTTAAAAAATATATAAAAATTTCTTACAACTTTATAAAATCCTTAATAATTTCTTTGAAAAAATGTTTCATTCGAATTGTAAAGAAATTGATGTTTTCTTTTAGATGAACTGACATTAAAATTTGGGCATTTTTAAATCAACGAAAACTTTTCTGTTGCTAACACTAAAATCATTGCTGCGAGTGCTGACAGAAACTTTTCGAAGCTCAAACTCATAAAAACCATTATCGTAGTTCTAACACGTCTCAAGATTGTGCCATTTGTTTAGCTACAACATTCATCGGAAGAACGATTGCAGAAGAGTTGGATGCGTCTGAAATAATTCAGTGTTTTGCTTCTGCCAAAGCAACAAAGAAAAAAAAAATTTTAAATTAAAATAATATTTTTCTTAAAATAAACTACGAATGATAAGATATTCTTTAAATAAACTAAGAATGATAAGATATTCTTTAAATAAACTACGAATGATAAGATATTCTTTAAATAAACTACGAATGATAAGATATTCTTTAAATAAACTACGAATGATAAGATATTCTTTAAATAAACTACGAATGATAAGATATTCTTTAAATAAACTACGAATGATAAGATATTCTTTAAATAAACTAAGAATGATAAGATATTCTTTAAATAAACTACGAATGATAAGATATTCTTTAAATAAACTAAGAATGATAAGATATTCTTTAAATAAACTAAGAATGATAAGATAATCTTTAAATAAACTAAGAATGATAAGATATTCTTTAAATAAACTAAGAATGATAAGATATTCTAAAAACTTTCGTAACATTTGCTGTCAGAGGATGTTTTAATTTTTGTGAGCATTCTTTCTTATTAAATACTCAGAGAAAATGGAAAACCAAACCTGTCTCGAAATAACTAAAATTTAAATATATATATCTCTCTCTCTATATATATATATATGTAAAGGTCTTATACACTTACAACTCTATTACAGACTTGCTAATTTAACAATTGAGTTAAAGTAGTTTGTTTTAGTACATTAAATACATATATATATATATATATATTAATCAACATTTTCATCATTTTGATGTATATTTTAAAATTGATAGAAAGTGTATTTTCTTTGAAAACTAGTAAAAATAGATTACGTATAGATATTTATGATTAAGTGAGCTGCACTTCTGGTTCGTACCTATAGCAGAAAACTTGCTAGGACCGCCACTGGATATTGGCATGATATCTATATGGATAGAATACACTACTGTACTTGTACACATGTATAGACATTCCATTTTTTTTTTTTTTTACAGATGCACACATACATTCCTAGAAACCTATGATCACCAGCTGTAGCTGTATTAGCCCTTGTGGACTTACCTTAGGAGTGTTGTAGCTTAGCCTTCTGGTCAAGTACTTCAAGGCCCTGTCTATGTCGATGTTGGGATTATTGATGACAATGGAGGTCCATAAGATGGGATTATCCCAGACCACGTTGTACCAGTGGCGACACACCTGGATAAATGGTTAGGGTTGGACAAGAGACTAAGATTACATGGAAAAATACATTGGTTACTGAAAATGTAACTAAAAAGACTTCCATTTTTTTACTAATAACGTCACGTGGGAAATGGCGTCGGTGGGTCGTCGAGCGTGACCTCTTAATGCCCCCCCCCCCGGGGCACACCCACACACGGGCCAAACGCCGGGTGCCCCCCCCCCGCGGGGCACGCAGGGTTTAAAGCGTTCGCGGTCCACTCTCCCATTTGTTACATGCGAGCCAAACCTCACACGAATTATTACCCCGTATTTTGTAAATTTTTAAACACTTTTGTCAACGTGTACCGCCGCAAAGGCTTTGGTACAAATTCCAATGGGTTTAGAAAAGACATATGTGTTCACAAGACACACGTTCAAATCTGGAGGAGCAGAACATTCAGCGTTGGGAAACAAGAACATTAAATCCTATTGGTCCGTTCAAAATGATTAACTTGAGGATCGGTACTAACTAGTAGTCAGTAAGCCATGTTTAGAAATCCTCTTGTGTACATCTTAACACGAACTCTAGTGTTAGTAAGGCGATCTCTTAATTTAAAAGGTCCGTCCATAAAGTACGTCACGCTCCGGAAATGGAGGGGGTCTAAACAAAAACAAAAAAGTGTGACGGTTTGCGACAGGGTTTGGGGGGGGGGG
>CAXITT010001030.1:0-22291 GCA_964033795.1 Lymnaea stagnalis
AGGCATGCTTCTGTCATCTGCGTGCCCTGGGTCAGCTGCGTCCTCAACTCAATAGGAGAACAGCCAATGCTGTAGCAGTAACTCTAATCCAGTCAAGATTAGATTACTGTAATAGTTGTTTGTGGGGGTTTACCTCAGAACCAAATTCAGAGACTCCAAAAGATACAAAATACTGCAGCATGCATTGTATTGCGGATGAAAAAATCTGACCACATCACCCCAGTTCTACGAGATCTCCATTGGGTTCCTGTGAGTGAGCGCATTAACTACAAAATTCTGTCCCTGGCGTACAGCTGCAGAGATGGCTCAGCACGGGAATATCTCAAGGAACTGATTTATAAATATATATCCGTTAAGAGCCTGCGGTCTTCATCACAGTACTTGCTGAGTGTTCCTAGTGTGGATAAACACAGAAAAAAGTTGTATGGAGTGCGCTCTTTTGAAGCGATAGCGCGAAAATTATGGAACAGTTTGCCTCAATCTTTGAGGGGAATTGTAAATGATAAAAAATCATTTAAGAAACAATTAAAAACTTTTTTGTTTAAATAGATTTCGGAGGACCACAGCGCAGTGAGCATGCTAAAATGGCATGGATACCGGCGCGATATAAATATCAAATCAATCAATCAATCAATACTAACTAAGCACTGCAGTGGGAAAATGATTAAAAATAAGTGTGACCCAATTTCGCTCATATCTTTTTTTTTTTACTTCGGCAAATTACTTGGCAAATGACTTTTTTCTTCTTTGTTGTCTATGATAGAATCAATGCACGTGGAGAAACTTATACAAATCTTCTATTGCCCACTCTGAACCTGACCACCATAACTATTCAAATGAAATATTTTGTAAAAATTCTGGCTCATGAACAAGTATATACAGTACTTATTTTTTATAGTTGGTGATTTCAACTGTATGACTTCTTGTGCAGAGTTCTCTTAGCCATAAATATTCATGCTTTTGACAGGTTGATGCAATATGCAGGCATGCCTTTGGTGCATCAATCTCCACAAACTTTTCCTGACAATTTTATAGTAGAGTCACCCACCCTAGAGTTCCATATGAATGTAGATATGAGGGCTGTTTTTACATTACTGAGGCCTGCTCCCGGAAATTGGTACATCATAGCTTTTAAAGAAGGCTATTCCACAGCAATACAGCTGAAGGTAAATTATTTTCATTAAAATTTTATATTTAAATTAGAAAATATATATGGTCTGGTTTTATGCTTTGATATGCCAAGTTATTTTTAAAATCCAGTCACCATTCTAGAAAAACAAAGCTTAAAAACATGGTCAAAACAGACTATGAGAGCTCATTCTCAATGTTAAAGCTATATATTTTAATTTTAACCCTCTTAAGACAGAGCCTGTTTGGACTGTCTGTGTCAAGTAGACTGAGCTCTTTTCACTAGCCCTGCACTTACTTTGCAAAAAAAATTATAGAAAATAAACTACCTGGTAATTACTTTCCAAGCATAAAATTAAATATATTCTTGCTGGGATCTGAATGAACTAATACAATCTTTTTGAATCAAACTGAAATCTCAACGTTTTTGCAAATTGGATGTCCTGATTTGCATAGTTTATGCATGCATTTTTTTCTACACTAAGAATAACCAGGTCTTACTTGCAGAATTTTGGTACATTTTACGATTGTTGAAACCTTAATAGATCCTAACATCCATTTGAATGTGATTCAATGTGTAACAACTGCATAAAATATTCCCCTGGGGCTGCTTATGCCTTTTAGCATATTTCAAGTTCACATTTTTAAATAATTTATAGGGGTCACTAGGTAAAACATTTTTTTTATATAAAATGACTGAACACTGTAATCCATCAATGGAAGAAGCCCCTATAATAAAATGGCGAGATAAGGATAAAATAAGAGAATCAATCTGATTAGCTGGTACAAAGACCAGCCAGCCAATCTGGAGGCTTTTATTATTTGGGCTATAGATCTGCCTTTTGTCTTTTTCACCATAACACTCTGGGCCAATCGACCTAGCCATCTCAAGAGGGTTAAAAACATACAAATTGGCTATACAACCGTAACTTTTTTTTCAACGTGAAGTCGACATGGACACTTTTTGGGATAGTAACAATTTATCATGATTTAACAAGATTGATGCAGAATCCTTTAACCTGGAAAGAACTGGGAACATCTATTTTAAAAAAAAAAAAATATATTTATGAACATTTGTAACATTTTCTGTTATCAAAAACCTTGGGTGTTGATTAAACATTAGAGCTGATTGTGTTTTCTTTATTTTCCTCTTTTCAGGGTCTCAGTTCAGAAAAAGATTGCCTTTACTCTTTAATGACCCAACTAGAATTGGGAGACTCAATCGAGTCAACTTTAATCAGCTATAACACAAATGTGTCAGCTGAAATTGGATTAACTGCCAAAGTCTTCAGGTAAAAAAACAAAAAAACCAAACAAACTAAAATTCCAGTACCGGGTAATTACTTTTCTTTAACACTTCATAGTATACGTGACAAGTTATCCCACTCCACCCGATCTCGTAAGACTGTTCCTTTATGAAATGCTGGAGTAAGTTACCCCTTTTTGTTATGACGCACAAAGCGATGGCACATTGTTGTAGAGGTTTTGTTATTAATTACTGATTGCGTCTCTCAGATTTAAGTTCTAACACCAGTGGGTACAGATTTCAAGGATTTACTAAGCTAGGGATGTGCCATGTATCACAGGATATCTTTTTTTGATGTCAAAGTAATCGGACATTATAAATGAAATGGGAAGTTTTTTTAGGGTGTACAATGATGATTAATAACTCAGCAAAACAAAAGAAATTATTCAGATGTCTTGCCTGGGCTTTCTTTAAATATTACTATTTACCAGACATTATCTGTCTTTAAGTACTGCATAAGCAATTCTCATTAAACAGGACCATGGAAGTTGTGAGCTCATCTCTATGCGCCTGAAAGCATACCTGGTCACTCTTACTGTTTTGGCGCACAATAATGATTTTTGAGACGTCTTTTATGATTGAACACTGAGCTAGGATTTTAAGAGACCAGGGTTAAAATATATATTCCAGTAGTTTGAACGACCTTTAAAAAAAAAAAAAAATCTATTTTGTTTCGTTGAGTGGACAGAGAAAAGTGATTTGTTAGAAACAATCAATAAATATATTACTTACTTGAGCACTGAGAGGATAAAAGGGGAGGGGGGGCTGTGGTGGTGTTCACTAAGGAGTCTACGGGTGTGCAGGGGGGGGGTAGAGGGAGGTGTCTAAATGTTTTTGAAGACCATAAAATGACACCAGCTTGTTCCAGCTTGTTCCATGATTATTTTAATGAACATCATATTGTTGTTTGTTTGTGTTTTCACAATGCATTTGTTAGATATGGCAACATTAATATTAGCAGATAATTTTTTTCATTTTTGGGCTGAACTGCGCCGTTTGCGAAAATGGAGAAACCTACAAATTTTATGTTTAAAATGGATCCTAAACTACTCGTGACAGTAGCATTAGATTTTGACATATTCTTCAAGATCTAGTAAGCTGCATTTGAAATCTAGTCACTAACCTGATGTGCAATTTTAATACACCAGTTTTGTTCCAGCACTTCTCTTTCCTTTTCCCAATATAGCTTGCAGTAGTTATTAGACTACAATATGTTAAGTGAAAATAAATCAGGCTCATAGGGTTAATGCAGTGGTGGCTGACTCGCGACCGTTCATGTTAAATAGCTTGGCTCACCGGATGTATCACAAATGAACTTATTTTTTCATACAGTTAGTGATTATTTTCATTCTTGGCACAAACACACATTTGAATTGTGTATACATCAATTTTTTGTGACAGTACGTTCACATTTGATGTAACTGTCCTTCTTGTGACTTATTTTTAAAAATCAGATTAAAATATTTAATCTCAAATCTTGTAAAATTAGAAAACAATTTTGCTATTTAGTGACTACTAAAATTAAAAGAGTTATATAAACACAGTTGAAGGGAACCTAGTTTTGCACAAGCATTCTGATTAAGTGAAGAATAGTGCAAAACTAGGTTCAGTTATCCCAAAAGTGCATTCATGCTTTTGAATTTTTGCTCGAGGGTGACTTTGGCAGGTGTCCTTGAGGCTAGCTCCCCCACATTATCTTCAGCTATCAAAAGGGAAGTGACTTGCACCTTTTCTTTGCAATAGAAATACAAATAAACATATAAATGTCTGTTATCTACTTTGGGGAAGTGACCTTTTTATACATATGTGAATAGTTATTGAATATGTTATACTGCATGTTCATTTATTAACTATTGTAATATCATACCATTTTTGAGAGGGCACGGTACAATTCTGAAATGATATTTTACTATTTTGCCAGTTGCTAAATTGTTTTTTTTTTTTTTTTACAAACCTTTCAACCAGAAAAAAAAAATACACTAATAATCAAAGATTATTCTTTAAACTTAACATTTATCTAGGGTTAAATAAAAAATAAATAAAAACCTTGCAAAAAAATTCACCAATTTTTTTTTTTTGGCAGTTTTTTAATTTTTTTTTTTTTTTTTTTTACAAACCTTTCAACCAGAAAAAAAAAAATACACTAATAGTCAAAGATTATTCTTTAAACTTAACATTTATCTAGGGTTAAATAAAAAATAAATAGAAACCTTGCAAAAAGATTCACCATACGCTATTTTAACTCTCTGCCCAAATTTTCTTATTTCTATTTAGTTTTAAAGTGCCAAGCAAAACCTACGGCTATACAGTTAACATCACCAGCTGTCAGTCTCCCGCGTGCAACATCAGCATGACTTATCTTCCTGCTTTGAGAGACCCAATCACCCAACACTGTGACACATTACCATGTGTTTTGTCAGTATCATCTCCCTCTTTTGATCACCTCCAAATGATTGAAATGCATTCCCTGGGTCCGGGCGTTTCACAGACGATAGAGTTTTCAGTAGTCATAAAAGGTAATGTGAGAAAAAAATAAATAGTTAGACTAATTTATGTTTGTTTTTATAATGTGAATCTAATCTTTTATCATCAATAATTGGCCCACAAAAAAAAAAGTCTTTTTTAACAAAGTATTTTTGCTTGATAACTCTTATTCACAGAATGCTCTTCAGTGACTGATACTCTCCAAAAGAAGTGTGTCACCTTTCCTCTCCTGGACAGGGTTCAGCCCCTGCATCAGTTTAATACATACTTTGGTTATGTGACCCCCAACAGCGTGGGACTCTCTGTGGATTTGAGAGCTGCTCCTGTGGTAACAATCCCGTTTAAAATGATTGACCCGGCGGATATTGGAGGTACCCTGAAGTGGACAGGAAAGCTGGTGAACTATACACACGTAGGTGGTCAGGTGTCTTCTAATTGCGCACAGATATGTTAACATAAATCTTGCAAAGTGAGACTTTAATGATTTTCCAGGCTATAGTTTATTATATTCAATGAGTGCAGCTGGATGTGCTGCTTAGAGGTTTCCCATGTCGTGAAGAAATTATGATGTCTTTTTACAAAATTCTATTATTATTATTCCTTACGCTTTGAAACATTAAATTGCTGAGCTTACTACCAACAGAAAAATTTGAGTCAACAAACTAACTAGATTACACAATTCCATTGTTACGATTGTGTCATCAAAAGATTTAACATCACACAACTTTGGACAATTTCTGAGACATTTTCCAGCTTCCAGTGATTTAAAATTGCATTTCAAATCTCTCCCACTTGCTTACTTACTTGCTTATGCCTTATACCCCATCTGGGGCATACGCCGCTTGCAAGAATTTTCCATTCATCTCGGTCCTGTGCTTTTGTTTCCAGGCGTATCCCATACTTTGTATGTCTGCCCTCTCTAGCTCACGGCTCCATGTAATTTTAGATCTTCCTTTCTTTCTTTTTTCACGTGGATTCCATGTTAGGGACTGTCGGTTGATGTTATCTCGGGGTTTATAAAGAGTGTGCCCTATCCACCTCCATCTTTACCCTATCCACCTCCATCTTTGCCCTATCCACCTCCATCTTTTCCTTATGATCTCTTCAACACTAGGCTCCTGGTATGTCCTTTCCAGTAAATCTTTGTTGAGGATGGTGTCCAGTATCTTTCTAAGGCAAGTGTTTTTGAAGGTCTGTACATTTTGCATGATGCTCACTGTTCTTCAAGTTTCAGCTCCATAGAGTAGGACTGTTTTGAAATTTGTGTTGAAAATTCTGACTTTGGTTTGTCCTTTGACTCATATATTTTCTTTAATAGCACAAATGCTGACCTAGCCTTTCCAATTCTAGCCCTGACATCAGCTTCTGATCCACCAGTTCTGTCATTGGTGCTGCCTAGTATGTGGGGGACTCCAGTGCATTTCCTGGCAGAGAGATATGCTCTTGGTTGGCATAAATCTTTGTCTTGCTTTTATTTATATTGAGTCCGAGCTGTGCTTAAATGGTTTTGTCTTTTCCTGCATTTGTTGCTGGTTGTTAAATAGAAGTGCAATATCGTCTTCAAAGTCTAGATCATTCAGTTGTTTCCAGAGTGTCCACTGTATCCCGTTCCTCTTTTTGTCTGTGGATTTTTTCATTATCAAGCCAATGTCAAGGATGAGTAGAAAGGGGGACAAGAGACATCCTTGTCTGACTCCTATTTCCACTTAATATGCATCAGTGAGTCCACCTTCATGTCATTTCTTCATAAGAACTCTGAATGATCCTGACTCAGACCTGTTTACTCTTACGATTTTGGCGTACAATGTACGATTTTGAGGTGTATACGTTATATATACTGTATGTTTATTTTTACTACTATGATTATGTATTGAACAATTTTGTGATGATATTGTACGATTTTAAGAGTTTGAGGGTAAACAGTTCTGCTGACTAGTTTTCCTGGTCCCCATAATGCTGTCAAAGTTTCCACAAGGTTTGTGGGTCCAGGCTATATTTGGGGTTTGGGGGGGGCAGAGAGAGTTCCATTCAATGGACTGTTCTAAAATGATTTGTAGTGTTGCAATTTGATCTGTGCATAATCTGTCTAGATGGAAGCCAGCCTGTTGATCTCTTAGCTGTGGGTCAACCTGGTCCTTCATTCTATTCAGAATAATTATGTTCAAGACCTTTCCTAGAACACACAGCAGTGTAATTCCTCTGTAGTTTGGACAGTTGGTGAGATCCCCTTTTCTCTGTTATCTTATCGACGTATCCTTCTTTCCAATCTTCTCTCTTCTTCCCATATCTTTTCAAACAAGAGGGTGCAGCATGTTGACCTTTGTATCTATATCTGCTCTCATCATCTGTGCTCTGATGTTATCCCATCCAGATGCTTTCCCCAATTTGAGATGCTTGATAACCAGGGCTATTTTCTGCTTATTTGGGGCACTGTCCTCTATTTGTAAATGCTGGCTGTATATCTGGTGTGTCTGTGCGTGGAGGTCTGTTTAGTCATTCCTTCAAGTATTCCATCCACCTTTTTTGTTGTTTTTTTTGCTTCTCTATTGATATACATTCCGTGTCTTTAATCGGTCTCTCTGGATTCTTGTATCTTACCGAGAGCTTTCTTTTTATGTCATGGAGCTCTTTCATTTTCCCTCTTTCTGGCTGCTTCTTCTGTAAAAATCTCTACTGATTTAAATTAAAATACTGATTTAAAAACTTATTGTAATATAACAACATTAAGACACTGATATATCTCAAATATCATTCTCGTTACTAATACATGCAAACTGAGAGAAACTAACCTCTAATTTTGACCCAAGCACATCTGTTCCACTGTGTACAAATTAACACAGACACTAGTTGTTTGGAGTTTATAACTAAATTAATACAAAATGTATTGAGCTTAATTGTTTTTAGATACAAAAAAACATATTATATGATTGAGAATACTAATTTAAAACTTATGATAATTATTTCTGCTCTTTTTGTATATAAAATTTTAAAGTTCTTCTACGTTTTTTTAAAATATATATCCTTGCAGTGTCCCACAGAGATGGGTATAGTTCGAAAAATCTATAATCAAGTAACTATGCACACTCCAGTTGTCTTATTTGTATTTGTATTGCAATACAATATTTAAAAATGAAGAACAGTTTTAATCAACATCAGTTTACAGTGTTACAGACCTGTTTACTTTCCAACTCTTAAAATCGTACACTATCCTCACAAAATCGTTCAATACATTATCTGAATAGTAAAAAAACACAGTATATATAATATTTAGGCCTCAAAATCGTACATTGTACGCCAAAATCGTAAGAGTAAACAGGTCTGGTGTTAGTACTTCAAAGGGAAGTATGGGCCTGGCTTTTGGCTAATGAAATGGTCAATGTATTGTTCTATATTTGTCACTGCTGCCCTGGTAACCCAATGACAGCGGATTTGGCCCGAGGATCCTAGATTGAGGTCCCCTGGCTTTGATCCATTTGTTTAAATTTCAATTTAACTGGGAAATAATGTTTCTATAGCATGTAATTTTTAAAAAAAAATTAGATCTCTGTTTTATTAACTACCATGGCTTATTCCTGGCAGGGTCTCACTGAATATGTTGTCTTGTGTGGAGCTATTATTTACAACCATTTACCAGACGTAGACAACAACTTTGATGTCTGCAACAATTTGTCTGAAACTACCAATCGAACAGTCACTGCTGTAAATTATGGGAAAATAACTCAGTATGTACCTTACCCTAAGGCTGGGATGTGGCATATCGTATTGCAAGCCAAATGCTATAAACAAGGATTGTAAGTATAAAAGTAATTGGCATGCAAATTTTGTTCTTTAGGATTCTTTTTTTTTTTTTAACACTCCCCTTTTTTTTGGTACCCTTAAATAATTACACAATGTATTACTAATTAGAATGCTAAATGAAATAAAAGTATCTTAAGTTTTTAATTTTAAATTGCCACTTTTTAGAATTTTTTTTCGTGGATAAATTTCTATTTCTTTTGAAATGTTACATTTTTTTCTATTGAAATGTGACATCAATTTGGGAAAGAAAATTAAACAGCTGTTAATTTTTTTTACAATGTATCAAAATAAATATTTTAACAGGAATGAAAGTACAGAGTGGTGTAAAATAAAAAAAAAGAAAGAAATATCTTCAATAAATCTGGAAAATAACCCATATAATCATTGTGTATAAGTAAAGAATATCTGATTGCAAACAAGGAAGAATAATTTTTATTGTTTTTATACCATGTAGCAGTGGTTCCCAGCCTTTTTGTGACTTGTGAAGCCCTCTTTAGAATCAATTATTTATGATAGCCCCTTAGGCCTACCATATGTTTTGCAAGTTAATAGAGGTGGCCTAGAGTGGTTGCAGAACCCCTTAGAGGAGCACTGGTTGGGAACCACTGCTGTATAGTACTTTCCATACATAAGAAAATATATTTTTTGGTATAAATTCTTTTGCAGTTTTTTCCAAATCATGCTGAAAGACACTCAAGTATAGCTAAAATAAAGAAATATTAAATGCTATTTTATTGCTTTGCTACTAAAAGTTTAAAAATTTTAGTTCTTAATTTAGTAAGGTTAAAAAATCATCATGTAAGATCAAATTTTTAGTTAACACAATAGAAATAAGGATTTTTATGTTTTAATTATAAATCAAATTTTTGTCAGATGCACTTTTGAATACTTCCTGGTGATTGGTTTGTGACAGAAATTAATGTACTGTATTTCCTACCCCTATTTCCTATAAATACAAAAATCATCTAAAATCTGTTTTTCTTTTATAGAGACACTCTGACTGTTTGCCCTCAGTCTATTGATTTAGACATAGACATTGAGACTCAAGCCTGCTTCGAGAATGGTTGTTCCGACAAAGGAGAGTGTTACAGCTCAAAACTGGGTTCAGATTTCGTCTTCTTCTCTGCTTGTGATTGTTTGGCTGGTGAGGAATTCTTTCTGTTTTTGAGTGTGAAATTTGAACACTTGCATAAATCAAAGCTTTTGAACAATGAAGAAGGTCATAAGAATTTACAAGATTTTAAAAATACGTATAAATCTCACTCCAACTACTGGAAAAAAATGAAATTCAGTTTTGAAAGTCAACATGCATTCATTATGACTGGTTGTAAAATATCATTGAATGACCTTTAACCGTTGCAACTTAAAAAAAAAAAAAAAATGTTTTAAATAAAATAAATTTACTGTAGACTGTAAGTCAGTAATGAAAAAGAAGTTTTAAAATGTGTTTTTTAATACAAAAATCAACTAGCAATTTTTAAAAAACTCTTGGGATAAGCAGTGTGGGGGGGGGGAAGGAAAATTTTACAATATCTTACAAAATCTCAACATTCCCCTTCAAGTTCCCTGCCATGGAATTAATATTCACATACTTGATTTTTTTAAAAATTACTCGTTATGATGGCAGGTTGTTTAATTGGTTCAATTCTTCCCGGTCTCCGGTTGTCTTGTCTGTGGTGGCTTGTCGATTAGGAGGCGTCGGCCACCGACCCCCCTCGATGTTACCCGGGAAACACGACCACTGGGCGCGTCCTGCGTGGGCAGACAAGGGATGTGCTCGGTACCTGCCGTACATAAAACAGCTCCTGGCTGCCAGTTGTGATATTTCCCAACTGGAACAATAGGCAGTGACAGGGTAGGGATCATGATTACAAGTTGCCGTTAATGGATATGAGGCGAAGGTGGTAACCTCTGGCCGATGATTCTTACTACGCAGCCCTGAGAAGCTGCTCCAAGGCAACCGTTTCGTCCCAGCTGCATCGCGAATTAGTTGCGTTGTGGAAACCCTTTGTAGAATCCCTCTTATAGGGCGTCTAACGCTTCCCCGGGATGGGTGGGGAAAAATAATAGGATGTAAAATTTTCCATCCCGACTCCTGAGAAAGTCGATCGTGTGCACTGTGTGCAAACACAGTATCGGACCGACTGGGTGTCTTTGGGTTAGGACGGCACCCGGCGGAGACCTGGTCGAGCAGACTCGGGTGGGGGCTGTCCTGACAAAGGGACATCCCCGACGTGCCGCTTCGCGGCCCGATACCTGGTTGGGGAGGGCATAAAGAGCGCAAGCTCGACGGCCCGCTGACGCCATTTCTTAATGTAATATAATTGGTTCAATTTCAAGCTTGAATGAATTAGCTGAACTGATGCATTGAAAAACTAATCTCTAAACCATACCAAAAAATTTGTCTAGATTATCAAGGATATGCCTGCACTGACGACAGCAACGCCGAGTCATCGGGAATTCAGCTGGTGGCAGCTTTCTTGCTCACCTTGTCAAACCTCTTCTTTCTACCAGCGATCATCATCGGCATAAAACGGCGCTTCCTGGTGGAGTCATTTGTTTTCACGTACACCATGTTCTTTTCTACAGTAAGTGTAGGGTTTGCTCCATAGTTCTTTTTGTTTTGACGGAATTGGTATGTGTCGGAGAAAGGAAGTCGTTGCAGGTTACCATTGGGTCATTTCTGTTTTAATCTTGTGCCCCAGATATGATTTTGAAAACCGTCTAAGCTTTATAAGAAGTGTTATATTTGATATATCAAATTTAAATTACATGAGAGTGTTTATCGAAAAGTGAATCTTGTTAAACAATTTTTGAAAATATTAGTAATGGTTCAATAAACTACAATCGCACTTGAAAGTTTTGAAATTTAAAATCTATCTTCTACTTTTAAACACAACTGCTGAATTTTTTAATTTTTTTTAAATTAGAAAATTGTATTAGATCTTCATAAAGTAACCAGACAGAAAAAGCTTAAGTGCAAAAGATCTATTTTTTAGCCTGTTGTTGAACCATGCATTTTTTAAAACCATTTTTGAAGGATACAATTTGGTGCATTTGTATTTAAATGCTTTAAGAGCTTTAATTTAGTAAGATTCATGGACATTTGTGGTAAAAGAAAGTTATTTTGTTGTTTTTTTCAAATATGTTTTGTAAATTCTTTTAATTCTTACAATAAGATTTATAGACAAAATTTTTAATAGTGAACTTTTTTTTTTAAGTTGGTTTCATGTCTGCCTGTTCATCTAGGTTAAATCAAAATATATTTTTTCTCATTTCTATTGAAAATTTTGCTGAGCTATCACAGTATTTTTGGTCATTAGAAATTTAAAAAAAAATTAATTAATATAAGATCTTGGCGGGCCCAAATGTTAAAGGAATATTGTTGATGGAAACTGCACATTATTTAGCCAGGAGATATCTTGAATATCTTTAAATTGAAAAATGGTTTAGTAATTGTTAGCATAAATCATATATAGCATAAATCATATACCATGTGAGCTAGTTTATCACAATATCAAAGTACCCATATCAATCCATGGATTTTTTAATTTTTTTTTAAACCAAAAATGTTGCTTCAAGGGCATATAAATGACAAATGAAACGTTGTGCTATTATCTCCAAAAATTTATTATGAAAAACAAATGATGTCATTTTAAAAAGGTAATTAAATAATTACTGTTTGTAAAGTTTCTCCTGCTCTGGTAAACATCTTGTTATAATAATGTCTCGAATAATTAAGGGGAGACTGTGAACCAGCTATAAAAACAGTAAAAATATATTAAACCCGGCTTAAGGCAAATCTTTCAAAAAGGACTGCACTTTATAACAACAGCTTATTAAAAATGTGTCGTTTTTTGTGAATTTATCAATTTAGTTTTATACTGTCAACAAAAAAAAATCCTTTCAGTAAAATTAGCATGGCAGTTTAAGCCTGTCAATGCATGCTTTTTTATTTTTGCACTGGCATTATATTTACCAACCAAATGGAATTCAAAAGAGATACGTATACCAGTATGAATCAACTTTCACAAGGATTTGATCAAGGAAATAAGAAAACACAGCTTACAATGAATACAATTTAAATGAATTGTCAGATTCAAGTGAGGATTAACTTTGTAAACGTTATCTATTTTTAAATAGAATGTATATAAGCTAAATTATAATTAAGTAAATTTAAAATACTGGTAGCCTTAATTAATACAGAGTTGGAGAAAAAATATATTCTAATTTAACACAAAATTATGCTTCTTTAAAGATAAAAATAAAATAAAATTAAAAAAAAAAAATAATTAATATATGTTCAAAAGCATTCTAAGTTTCATTCTCTAGAAAAATATACCTTTCTTTTACTATCCATATCATTTCCTTTTATATTCAGAAATTGAGCATTATTTATTTTACCTTGCTCATTTAGCATCCACTCTCAGATAGACCATTGGTCATTTCTAAGGAGCTATTTAACATCATACTTGAAACGTTCAGTGGCAAGATTTATGTGCCGATGGTTCCTGATGATGATTCACTCCTAACGATCAGAAACATGTATATTTTTTTATAACTTTCAAAATCATGTGCAGTTAAGCTTAAGGCCTCAGCTGTAAGAAAGTACTGACAGTTCGGGATTTGTTCCAACTTGACAACTGTGGCTGAAAAACTTGGTCAGATGTTAAGGTTTACAACAATGATGAGATTGTATTCGACATGTTAAATTTACAACAAAAAAAAAAATATTGTTAAGGCTTACTTGGAAGAAAATAATAAAAATTTCTTTCCAAATCAGTTATTTAGTTTAGTTTACCTGCTGCAAAATTATTATTTATTTTTTTTAAATTTAATGTGACACTTTGTTACCACTTGGAAACTAAAACATGTCACATCGATGGAATAAATAATTAATTTATGGCAGATTACCTCCAAAGCGCAATTCTTTCTTTTTTTTTTTTTGCTGCATTTTTATCCATTGAGGTTCCTAATTTTGTTTAATTTTACAAAGTTTTGCTTTCTTTCAGTTCTATCATGCATGTGATGGGAATAGGCTTGACAGGTACCGTCTCTGCTTTGTTAAGTACGACGTGCTCCAGGCATGTGATTTCTTTGGGTCTTCTTGCTCCGTATGGTTCACCCTGGTAGCAATGGCTCAGATAAGGTTTGATTGGCATTTTTCAATTGCTCATTTTGGTGGAAACGTTTCAAATGTCTTGGCATGTGATCCCCAAGGGTTGTAATGTTTGTGTTGGCAGCCTCTAGTATAATGGTTGTAATTGAACCACATAATAACATTATTAGCAAATTAAGAAATATTAACACTTAACAGAGTTAGAGCTTTTATGAAAAAGGGATTATATTCACATATTAAGCTAATCGCATAGTTTTATTGATAAATGGACATTTAGTTTCTATATTCAAATTATATAACCCAAAACATTACCGGGACAAAAAGTAGTGAATAAATTGAAATACAAGCTTTCATAATATATATTTATATATTTATACACATATATATATATATATAAATATATATAAATATATATAATATATATATATATACATTTTATATATCTATATCTATATATATAAATATATATATAGCTTGAATAACAGATCAAATCAAATCTGAAAAGCATTTGATATAACTGGATGCCTTTGAATTCTAAGCAGGCACCAGCATTTGATTTATTTAAAAATCTGTGTGTTACTAATTTGTTTGTTGTTTTTTTTTTTAAAAAAAAAGGGGATCTATTGAACACAGCAAGTGTTTCTATTCAAGATATTAACAAACCCAAAGTTTCAAGGATATTTTGTTTTCTCCATTTTTAAGAAAGCTTATGCCTCGAAGACCTTCCTGTTACAGAAATATTGAACACTGCCATATCACACATTCAGGCCCATTTAGGACATAATATATATTAGGCATTTAATTGGTGGTCTGGATGGCAATGGGTTAAAATATTTAAGCTGACATCGGAATCTTCCAATTTAATACATATTTTATTTTATTTTCGCTGCAAATGCTCAAATTTTTTATTTTGTGTGTGTGTGTGTGTTTATGTGATTCAAAAAATAATAAACAATTCCTCTTGTCAATATCTGGAAGACGGAAAAGGTAAGAGAAACAACTGTACTAAACAATCTCTGATTTGTTCATCTTATGTCTTCTCAAGCATTTGGCTTTGTACAAATAACAAGACTTATTGTAATGCAGACTATAAATCATACTAATGTGCTTGTACTAACATCTGGTTCTTCAGGTTGTTATGGATTACTCGTGTGCTACAGATCATAGGTCCCTTTGGTATACTGATTGGAATTATTTATGATAGAACCAGTATATGTGTAATTGCTGTTCCTCTTTTAAGTGGCCTGTTAGTTACATCTGTGTCATGGGTGAGTTAAATAGGTTTTTAATTAGTTCAGTAAAATAAAAAAGATGAATAAATTACTCTAAAGAAGACAGTAGTTTATTTAATAAAATAATATAGTGTGTCAGATTGTAAGAATAATAGTATTTTTACCCACTGACAATGTACATTAGCAAATTGCCGGTGAGCCGTCCATCTAAATTAAAGCTCTTAATGCGCTCCTCCTCCCCCTGCACCCCCAGCCTGAAAAGTCCCCAAACTATCGAGCCACAAAGCGTCACATTGGAGATCTCCCTTTGCTAGGACAGCCTCCCGCCCATACCCACTCGACTGACTAATCACAGGGGCCATCTCAGCTTAAGGACATCAGGTCGGTTGGTGACGCTGCTCTCACAATGCCAGCAGTCGACCTTCACAAGAGTTGGGATTGTGCACTTGCGTCCTCATATCTCCCCCCTGCCCAACCCAGAGAAGCGTCAGACGCCCTCTAAAACGGATTTCTACAGTGGGTTTCTACCTCAGAAATAGTTGGCTAAGTAGCTGGCACGAAACGTTTGCCTACTAAGAGCCTCCTCAACGGCTGTTTTAAAATAGATTCATCGGCATGAGGTCACCATTATCCGCCTCATATCCATTAGCGGCAACCAGTTATCATGATCCCTACGCTGTTTCTACAGTTGTATCAATTTACATATGTCCACAGCTGGTAGTAGCACTGTAGTTGCTACCATCTTTGGCAGATACCTTGTATGCCCCTTGTCTGCCCACGCAATGCTGAGTTTGTTACCTGGGTATCAATAAGGGGGCTACAGGGTAGGTAGCAGTGTCTCTGTAGGTGGCATGCCACTACTGACATGTCGACCAGAGCCCCAGGAACTTTTCTTTTTTTTTTTTAATTAACCCACTAAGCTCCACTAATGAGTATCCTTGGATGTCTCTCTTGGTGCTTAACACATTAACTATCAAAGCTTCAATGATTTAACACAACATCCTTGTATCGTATTCCAACCATACACTTAAAAATATAGTTGCCTAGTCTTTCATATTGCTAAATACTCAATGTATTTTTGTGAAGGGACTGACGCAATTACCAACTTGCATTACAATACAATTGTAACAATGTCATCTGATTCAGCAAGCTTAACTGCTTTTAATGCATTTGTTGTTTGGTAAAGGGTCTTGACTATGTTGTTTGGTAATTTTTTAACAGTCATTTAACCTTAACCCCTTTCTATCATAATTACAGCACACAAGAATAGCACAAATAAAATTTTTGTTTTTATTCTCAAAATTATTACAAGAGACACATATTAGTGTAAGTCAATGACCAAGGCTCGTGTGAGACTTAAGACACAGAGTAGTGTAAGTCAATGACCAAAGCTGGTGTAATACTTAAGACACAGAGTAGTGTAAGTCAATGACCAAGGCTGGTGTAAGACTTAAGACACAGACTAGTATAAGTCAATGACTTAGTGTGGGGTATAAGACTTAAGACACAGACTATTATAAGTCAATGATCGAGGCTGCTGTAAGACTTAAGACACAGACTAGTATAGGTCAGTGACTTAAGATGGTGTAAGATCATTTAAATATGTCACATGCAAACAAGTGGAAGGGTATTCAAATATAATATAATTTTTTGTGTGGATGTAATACAGTTGCCCATAACAGAAAAAACAAAAGTTTGAATATTTTTATTATTATGCCCTCAAAAATAGAACTGTTTGGAAGCAGCCCTTGCAATTATGCAGTCTGCCTTAGATTTATCTTGTAACTTATAGCTTTTTAAAACAGCATGAAAGTCAAATTTAAAAAAACAACTTTTTTTTGTACAATGCACTCTTGATTTTCATTATGCAATCTGAACTAAATTAATTGACCTTTGCGTCAACAGGGTGTAAAAATGTATCAAAGGAAACGACTCTACCCAACTTGGCGGCGTTATGTTTTCTTCTTGCTGCCGGGTGTGATACTGGCTGTGACTGGCGGAGCTCTTTTTGCCTTCTTGGAGACGGCAGGGAACTACAAGTATTTGCACAGTCTCTGGCACGTCTGTGTTGCCTCCTGCATATGTTTTCTGCTGCCACCAAATCAACCATCACATGATGGTAAGTCTCTCGTTTCACTGGAGCCACTTGGGGTTTCATGAAGAAAAAAAGTAAAAGTATCTTAATGTTGAAATATAAACAACAAAAAAAAAAACACTTGAAGATAAGATAAGATATTGATCCAAAATAAAAATGGAATTTTTAAAAAAATTTATTACATTGTACATATACATTTTCAACACATAAATAAATAGACATTTTAATAAAGTCACATTTTCACACGTTCCAACTAAAAACAATTTAAGCACAAGACATCTACATTAAATTGTTTCGCTAGTGTTCCTGCAGTAATTTCAGCGTTACAACAATAAATAAAGGGCACATTGAGATTGTAATTTCTGAGTTTGCAGTAATACAACCGAAAGTAATGTATTAACTCGATGTGATTACATGTAACCTTAGATGTAAGGAAACTTTTTGAATAAAACTCTTTATTAGAAAAAGCATTAGCGTGTTTAGGGTGAAGTATTGAAATAAAGAAGAATTAATCATGTTTGTGTTTGGAATCCTTAAAACATCAAATTATTCTTGAGCAGCAAGAAGGCTACTTAAGTGTTTTGAACATGACTGTTATCATAATTAAGTCTGCCTCTGTTTCTTGTGTCAGCGTGCTCTATGGATGTGGAGTCGGAAGAGTTGAGTATTTAATGCTTGCTCATTTTTAAATCAATATTTTTTTCTTTCTTTCCAGTTCCAGGCTTTGCTTTTATTTTTGTCGGGCGTCCTTCAATATGAATTTGAGCTTAAAATCAATGAAATGTTATTGTTTTAAGTTTAACATAAATAAAATATAATTTGAAAGCTTGTGATTAAGTTTTTCAACATTATGTGTGGAAAGCCTTTAAATTTTTTTTCCTCTAAGGATCTATTCTCTTTCTGTTAACAACCAAAACACACACCCCTCCCTTACCCCTCATTTTTTAATTTTTTTATTTTAATCTTTAATTTTTTTTTTTCTTTGCACTTATTCTATGAAAGACTAGATCTAGTTTGTTTGCTTTTTATTGTGTGCTAACTTTGATTTTCTTCAACATAACTATATGGCTTAACCACTACTTTTTGTTTATGTTTGTGCTTATCAACCCTCAGAGACAAAAATCTTCCCAATTCTAGTTGTAAAATCTCAGCTACAATGATTTTTTTCACCAACAAATCCCAATTTGAAAACAAGTTGACATAATAATTGCAAGTGCAACACTAATAAATTCCGATAAAAGATCATTTAATTGGAAAGGGAAATTGTAACAAAATTTGATCACAAAGAATTTGAATATATTCATTTTATTGTAATTCAAAGGTGATTTTAAAAAATTAGTCGGTTACCTTTTATGATCTAACATGTGTTCAAACAAACAAAATTTAGAAAATTGCTACTAATGATAATCATAAGCTCCTTCACATAAATAGAGGTGTTGACAAAATATTACATTCCTAAAATGGTCTAGGTATCTCTTGCTACCAATAAAAATTTACTATGTTCCTGTATTAAATCAGACTGATGTTGAGAAAGAATAATAAATCTGCAATCAAAAGGGACTGTTAGTGGGAAAACCTGAAAGAAAACAAAATCAACAGACAAATGTGTCAGCAAAAAAATTGACTATGTAAAGTCTGAAAGGAAGCTGCTCACCCTGAATTTTTTCACTAGATTGCTGATTCTGTCTATTTTTTTGTTTACTTTTTCCACCTGCAGTATTTTCATTCTCGCTTTTGGTCTAAAGTGTAGCATTGAAAACAACTTTTATTTTGTTAGATGTACTTCATACATTTTTTCATAATGCACTCCATAAAAAGAGGTGGCTTTCTGTAGATTTTATAGAGCAATTTTTCAACTCATCTGCTTTTTATTAAATTAGGACTATGAAAACGACAATCTTGATCCAAGAAAATGCTAATCATTTATTGTGTTACTATTATCAACTCTAATACTCTTGCTGCTCAGAGGAACTCAAAAAAAGAAATCTTTTCTTAAACTGTTATTGAAATATGATAACTTAAACGTGTACATTGTATGGTACACCTCTGTTTTTATTATTCACCAATGGCTTCCATTATAAAACGAACATTTATTCAGCTAATGCTTTAACTTGCGTGTGTGTAAGGGGGTTGGGGGATGCATTTTAAACTGGCCATTTATTTATTATTGCTTTTCCTTTTACAACAATTTTTTTTAAAGTTAACTCTAAGAAAAAATTTCAAATCAGTCTTTCACTATAGTTATCTTACAAAATACTGCTATTTACTTACTTACTTACTTACTTATGCCTTTTTAGCCAAATATGGGTTATAGGGCGTCCACAAGAATTTTCCACTCATCACGGTCCTGTGCTTTCCTTTCCACTTGCTTCCAGGTCTATCCCATATTTTGGGTGTCTGCCTCTAGCTCGCATCTCATCTCCATGTATTTTTAAGCCTTCCTCTCTTTCTTTTTCCCTGTGGATTCCATGTTAGGCATTGCCTGGTGATGCTATCTGGGGGTTTTTAGAGAGTATGCCCTATCCACCTCCATCTTTTCTTTATGATGTCTTCATCAATTGGCACCTGGTATGTCCTTTCTAGTAGATCTTTGTTCCTGATGGTATTTGGCCATTTGATGTTCAGGATCTTTCTAAGGCATGTGTTTATGAAGGTCTCCACTTTCTGAATAATGCTTGCTGTTGTTTTCCAAGTTTCTGCTACTGCTATTTAATTCATGCAAAATATGAATCATCCTTTTAAAAAATAATTTCTTAAAGTATTTTTAAAAAATGATACTCGATACTCGTGGTGCCATTCCCCTAATTCAGGGGTGGTCAACCCAGAAGGCTTCATGTGCCTCTTTGATGACAAGTAAACTGTTGGCAGGGTCGCATGTCATTAAATCTTATATTAAAATAAACACCCAATAATTATTTGCTGTCTTGAAATGTTTATCTATTCCTAATGCACACAATGCAATGCTAAATAACAAAACAGATGAAACAGAATAAAACTTAAGTCATTGTGATATTATTTTTGTCTGACTTATCTTTTTAAAATCTATTTCTTTGTCAGTGGAACAAATAAAGAGTATGTTTATTTTGATTAAATCTTGGCATCTGGGGGGAGGGGTGGCGCACAATATTTAACATGACTGAACGCTGGTCAGCAAAGCCTGTCCTAAATCATATCTTGGCAAAAATCTACGCATCAGTCAGTTTCCTCTGTCACCTCTCTAATGTGTATTGTATTTCTATTTTTATGTCTGCAAATATATTAAAATCATTTTAAGCACTGTCATTAAAATTCTTCTGAAATTCACGTATAATGTGCCATTAACCATTTTTTTATACTAATGCATGTAACGGTGACCAGACATATGCGCACAAGACAATTGCGCACACGACAAACGCGCACAGACAATCCCACAATGACACAAATGCGTACAGGACAAACGCGAACACCGATAGTTGCGCACACGGACAATGGCGCACACCGACAAATGCGGACACCGACAATCGCCCACAGTGACAAATGCGAACGGCTATATAAGCGCACACCGACAAATGCGCAAATAGCAAGTTATGCATCGCCAATTTAAAGATGATAATGGATTTAGTCTTAGTTGGTTTTCAGCCAAAATACATCATGTTTAAAGCTAACAATATATTAATAATCATAATAAATGTAATAATAATTGTATGCATATTTTTAAAAAAATTAACTTTTAAATGTATAGACTAATAGTATAGTAATAAAATGTTCGTTCTAGTAGTACTGCTACGTCATGATTTTTAAGAGATGTCATTTAAAAAAATTTAATTGGATATTTAAGTCTTAATCAGCATGTTAAACCATCGTAGTATGATGGAAGCTCGTAAAATGAGTATTAAACAAATAACAGCAGTACTACTACTTAAGCATATAGTTGAAAATAAGACGTATACTTATACATTATACTAAAAATAATTGTGTTTTTTTTTAATAAAAGAAAGAGGAATATTAGTCTTAAAATAAGAGTTGGCATTGCACGTTTCTAAAGGCAAAGTACGTTTTAAACCATGCATTCATGCAACCGATTTGAAAACATTTGATTAGTGATTAACACGTAGTTTTATTCCAACCCCTCTTTCAACCCGCAGATTTATTAGGTACATAATCTTCGTTATTTATAGTGTAGAAGGAAGTCCTAATTGAATGATGAAATTACTGTTGATATCTTATAACACATAACTTTGCAATTAGGATTTAAACGACCATTAGAACAATACGCAAACTTAAAATTAAAGGTTATTACTACTCTATATTCTATATATTATTATAATTTCCAGCAATATTCTTTCAGTTAAATTTTTTTTTTATTATACCTGTTGCTATTAAGCTCTAGTGCTTCCTCATTAATTCTGTAATAGTTAAGTATTAGTATAGTAGACTCTAGACAAACACATATGTTTGGGGGGGGGGGAATGATTTTTAAGGACTCTTTGCCAATAAGGCCATTAAATGACAATGTGAAGGGTTTGTAGCACTAGATATAAAATTTAATAGCTTTTTATTTTTTATTGAATACTTCTCAAATGTTCAGATAAAAAGTATTTTTTAACAATAACTCAATATATTTTTAAGTGACTTGCTTTATGGAAAGTGTGAAAATGAAAGGCAGTATTTATAAATGGCAATGATTGAATGAAATTGAAAGCAGTTGAAACCAGTTAGCTACGGTTCAGTTAGTTTTATATCTTCCACTCTCATAGTGAAAAAATTATTTCGACATTTAATATTTTTTCAGAATTATTTTAAATTCAATTTCTTTTGTTGTCTATTTTGTTCCTTTTTTCCCCCATACTTTGTCTTCCTTTCTGGTACTGAAAAATATTTGAACTAAATTATATTTAAACATGTTTTTTTTTTGTTTTAATTATAGCTTCATTGTCAGTTTGCGCTTTTGTCGGTGTGCGCATATATAGCCGTTCGCATTTGTCACTGTGGGCGATTGTCGGTGTCCGCATTTGTCGGTGTGCGCCATTGTCCGTGTGCGCAACTATCGGTGTTCGCGTTTGTCCTGTGCGCATTTGTGTCATTGCGGAATTGTCTGTGCGCGTTTGTCGTGTGCGCAATTGTCTTGTGCGCGTTTGTCACGGAACCGT
>CAXITT010001030.1:45403-60127 GCA_964033795.1 Lymnaea stagnalis
CCCCCCCCCCCTTTTTTTTTTCACTCTATGTATCTATATTAGTGTGTTAAGTTAAAAAAAAAAAAAAAATTGGACCGTGCCCCAATCAGCAAACTAAACGGGTTACGCCGCTGAATATGTTTGTTTCTGACTAGGCACCTGCTAACTAAACATACACACCGCAGCCCACATAGACCATAGTCCATACAATCTAATGCGTCTTCACTAAGTACGTACGCTCACACGGTGCCTGGTCGAGGCTGAGACAAGAAAGAGAAAAAAAATACATTATCAGGGCACTGGGGCAAACGATTCAAACAAATGTAGGTAATCTTTTGTGGACCGGTCCGGTGCTTATGCGGGGTCTTCGACAGCTGTCAGTCATCCACGAGGTCACGGGTTGGAATCTATGACCCATGTTGCCCGGTAGTTATGTTGGTTCTTATCTTAAGAGCTCCAACGGGTTTTTTTTTTTAACCAGGGGTGCTGGTTCACTTCCCCACAGACACGGCTGGGGGCTGGATTTTGGCCGCAGTTTGAGGACCCCTGTTCTGAGGTTGAATGAATTGAGTTCACACTTTAATGCCTCGGCAATAGGTTCCCTTGTCATTTCTAAGACCGGAAAACGTCCCATCGCAATGACGTAATGCTACTATTTTTAGACCATGTCTTCGTAAAACATAGCCTCCAACAATGTTTTTTCGGCATATTTATAGCAGTAACAATTTGTTTGTAAAATCTTTCGTAAAGTTAAGTTTTAAACAAGCTTTCGTCTAGGTTAAGACCCACTACGCTGGCTCTTATTAACGTAGAACTACCGAACGGCTGTTGAGAGATCGGCCAAACGGAATACCGGGATTTCTAAATTAATATCTTTAAAGAGATTGGTGGCAAGACTGTAGGTCCGGATGTTCTATTAATAGATTTCCGCCATTAAAGGACAAACTCAAATTCTGCATATATTTTGTTTCAATTTTATATATATATATATATATTTATTTTTTTTATATTTTTTTTTTTTGAAGAATCTATTTTCCCGATTTTACAACAACTCTATTTCCGTATGCCGCTAATGTTTCTTGTGATATTGTTGCATCATATTCATATAGTTCCGTATTGTCTGGCTAGTTATGTATTTTATTTTTTTTTTATTTAATGTATGTCCTCCGAGACAAGTCTGTTCTTCTTGGAGATAAGTGGTTGCTAAAATGGTGGCCCCTGTGATGCTGTCATTACCATTGTCATTGTGACACAAACTTCAAACGACCATTCGTCACGCAGAATAGTGATGCTAAAGTGCGTTAGAAATTGCGCTCTAAATTCCGTCTTACCTGATCTCGAGGCGAGTGTTGTTTTCGAATACTTGTCTCTTTTTGTGTGTATGTCAAGAAACCCCCGTACAATTATAGGTGAGGTTGCGGACCTAGATCCGTTATTAGGTTCCATCGTGTTTACCTAAATTTGATTCGATTCCGTCTATAACCGAGCTATACATTTAAAAAACTAAAAACTGGCCTAATGACCTACTTCGTTGAACCCGTTTATTTCCCAGTCAACTCTCCGTATCAACAGCAGTCAAGGACCGATTGATTGAGACTATGATTCAGGTGTAGTGTGCATAGTGGGATCTATCTCAGATCGATAACACCGTATCCATAGCACTGATCAAAATGTGGTGGAGACACACTCACATTGATCTGACGTCAAGATTGGTCAAGATCCACAGCCACTACCCCCTGCCCCCTCCCCTCTCTTTTTTTTTTTACCAAACTGACACAGACAAAAATCAGTGTTGGGTTGTGGCACTTTGAAGAGCAAAGGTTCAAGAAAATATCGCAATAAGACTTGAGAAGGATCTAAAATTGTGGACCGTGCTTAAACATTCCCCATGAGGCGAAAGCCTGCTTTCCAGCGACCTAATGAGAAACCCCGACACTGACACACATTCTTGCACGTATGTTCATTTAAGACACTTGTGCGTGATGTAACGGCATAGTTAAACGTTTGAAATGATTAAATCTGGCTCGGTTCTGTACAGCGACAAATGTTATCCAACCAATGGAAGTTAATGCAAATATGATGAACCAATCAGATCAAATTTAACTATAATGAGGTCACAAATTGGTGGCACTCCTTACATCATCCGATTTGGTAGAAACCTCGTAAGGTTAAATGAGGGGGCAGGGGGGATAAATACTCCCCTATTTGGTAGTCACTGGTATTCACTGATGTTTTTTTAAATGAAGAAGATGAGATGGCGTTCCAAAGTTTGAAAATTGTAAGAAATTTTTTAATATAAATTAATGCAAATTCAGCCAATATATCTTTTGTTGGTCCCTTGAAAACAAAATGTGAGAACCTCGGCCATAGATAACACCTACATATGACATCCTTCCGCCTACATGTAATTATACTGATATATAATCATAAAGGAAATAGTTCAGGTCACAATATATCAAGTGGCCGATCGTAATCCTTTGGCTTTCTCAATGGAGACGTTCGAATGAATGAAATATCTACGTCTGGGTCTACGACCTGGGGGTTGGGGGGGGGGGCTAAGAGGACGCTTTGATCTCGTGTACCTGTGACCTTGTTCCTCGGAAGCGGAAACCGTCAATTTGTTACAAGGTCAAGCACCTGGTGAATGATTTATGTTCCGTTGCAGACGTGCGTATATAGGCAATACGTCTGGAAGCGTATGTGGAAGAATTATTGACATACTGATATATGGGCAATATACTTGGAAGTGTAGGTGGAAGAATTATTGACATACTGATATATGGGCAATATACTTGGAAGTGTAGTTGGAAGAATTATTGACATACTGATATATGGGCAATACACTTGGAAGTGTAGGTGGAAGAATTGTTGACGTATTTATATCTGGACAATATGCTTGGAAGTAGAGACGGGCCGACATTTTTTTTTCCTGATTTCGACCAAAACCGAAACCAGACCGCAAATGTAAAATTATTTTCGGCCGAAGCCGAAACCAAAAGATTTTAAATATTTCAAAACTCGTTTTAGCGCACGTTCTGCTCAACGCGAAAAATAACTGAATAGCTTTTGTGGCAATATGTATTTGTCTTAAGTGACTCCTCTCATACAATTTACCCAAGGAAATGACCCACCCCCCCCCAACACCAACCACATTTTCGTATGTTTGCAGTGTTACACCCCACACACACCCACCCACACCCCACACACACACCCACACACACACCCCACACACGCACACGCATCACCTGACGGAACAAATAAATGTTAACATTTTTTGTATCTTCACCGTGAAACAGCTCACGATAACAATCCATATGAGATAATTTCATATTTTGTCATCTTCATGATACAGTCAAAGAGTGTAATTGCAGCCACTCTATAGAATGCCTACGCAAAGTGTATAATGGCTTTTGTATTTTACACTCTGACTAGACATTCTATAGTCTGGCTGAACTACACACTTTGCCTATAGCATTTAAATATATAAATAAATCTAATCATTTTTTTTTTTTTTGTAATGTCATTCTAGAATACAGAAATTATTAATATACCAAAAATTTAATTTAAACTTATCTATAGAATGCCTACGCAATGTGTATGATTGCTTTTGTATTTTACACTCTGACTAGACATTCTATAGTCTGGCTGAACTACACACTTTGCTTATAGCATTTAAATATATAAATAAATCTAATCATTTTTTTTTTTTTTGTAATGTCATTCTAGAATACAGAAATTATTAATATACCAAAAATTTAATTTAAACTTGTCTCCACCTACTATAACTAGTACTAGACCTACAAAATGAAAGCGTTATAGTAGATTTTTCGTATAAAGAAATTGATGAGCATGATAATGGCAAACATCAAGGAATTAATCAATTGATTTAACATAGGAATCCTAAATTTAAAAGAAGAAAAATTTTAAAAAAATAATAAAGGAAATGTTACCATTCCCTAAGATTTGCCTTTTACTATGATAAGATATTGATAAAGCAACATTTCTGTCACAAATAAATGATTTAAATAAACCTAGGGTTCCCAAATTATGAAAACAAAAAATAAATAAACAAAAATATAATATAAATATTACCATTCCCCCAATTGTTGTTTTTTCCCTTCCACAAAATTATTTACCTTTCCCGCTGCCTTATTGACATTTCCTTTTTGGAAATATTTGAGACGGTAGAAGACCGAAGGCCTAAGTTGCTTTCGGCCAGACGGCAAAAAAATCTTAATCACTTTCGGCCGAAGCCTAAAATAAACCGAAAGTTCACTTTTCTGTTTCGGCCGAAACCGAAAATTAACCGAAAGTGATCAAATGGCAACTTTCGGTGCCGAAACCGAAGCCGAAATTCGGTTCGGTCTCTACATGGAAGTGTAGGTGGAAGAATTGTTGAACAGAATTGACGCGTCTTCGAAATTGATTGAACACAGACAAATAGACAAAAGTGAAAGAAAAACTATGCATGGTAGTGCCTCTATCAGTGTTTTACAATGTGGGACTTTTGAATCATTGAGATGGAAAAAGTATTAACATTTTTTTGTTAAGAGTGTGTGGCAAGATAGTAAAGGCAAATGGTGGAGGACCAAAAAAATAGTGGGGGTGGGGGGGGTGCAATCCATCCCGGGAGGTAATTTATCCCTCATAATATGGAGGGGCGACAATTTCCGGAAATCGCAGAGGTTACTTTTGTGGAACGGGGACGGCCACACTCCTTGCTACGCCACGCGACACGGCAAAAATTTTCCTCTTAACCTCTCTCATAGTGTTTGTCATTTACTTGCAAGGCCTAATTACGCATTTTTTACTCATTGTTAGTTTTACCTTTATAGCGCTGAATCTTGGTGCTCTTAAACAGGCAAGTGAGTTTAACCATCATGACATAAGGTCAGCAAGCACAGAGACCTTTTGTTTAAACTTCCACGGGGGGGGAAAAAAAAAAAAAAAAAAAAGGAGGGGGGGGGGCTTTTTCGGTACTCTGATTGGTCGTAGGAGTTAAAAAAACGATATGGAAACACTGGTTTGGAATAAAGATAATATACAATTTTACAAACAAATAAAAAATAAATGGGGCGCATGAACTGCAGGGCACCGAAAAGATCCTGTTGACATTGTTGAATGATAGATAACTGTTCAAAATAAATTAGTGGAGATTGTTCAAAGGTTTACAGGCTTAGAATTCAATGAATTATTATTGAGAAATTAGAGTGCAAACAGTTTATGCATGGGAATATATGTCATTCGAATCATTGGTCATCCTGGCCTAACTGGCCTAACTGGCCTACCTGGCCTAACTGGCCTACCGTTTGAACATATGACGCACGAAAGGTAAGTAAATAATTTAAGGAAAGGGGAGGGGGTGTATGGGGGTGGGGGGGGGGCTGGGAATAGCCCTACATTGTTTGAATAATTCCATTGTTCAGTAACATTTTTATTTTAATACAAGTAATTTTTATTTAAAGAGTTAAATTCTTATGGCCATAGCGTAATTCAAACTGGCCTAACTGGCCTACCTGGCCTAACTGGCCTACCGTTTGAACATATGACGAACGAAAGGTAAGTAAATAATTTAAGGAAAGGGGAGGGGGTGTATGGGGGTGGGGGGGGGGGCTGGGAATAGCCCTACATTGTTTGAATAATTCCATTGTTCAGTAACATTTCTATTTTAATACAAGTAATTTTTATTTAAAGAGTTAAATTCTTATGGCCATAGCGTAATTCGGTCGACTGAAGCGGACCGACCTCGGAGATTTTGAGGATTAAGATGCAGCTATTATCAATCTTGTCGATACCAAGCTTAGCCGCGAATTTATAAATCGCATTCGTTTCTGTACAAATTAAGATTTCCTCAGCCGGAGTCTTTGTTTAACATATAGATGCGTTATTGTCGTTTACATAATCCCTGCCCCCAGACGTCATGTCTTTAATATAGAAACATTAACAACCTCGGGCTTAAAGGAAATAACACTGTTAAGCCTTGAACCCACTACTAAGCACTGTCCAGCCTTTAAACCAATACTAAACACTGTCCATCCTTGAACCCACTTCTAAACACGGTCCAGCCTTGAACCCACTACTAAACAGTGTCCAGCCTTGAACCCACTTCTAAACACGTTCCAGCCTTGACCTTGAACCCACTCCTAACCACTGTCCAGCATTGAACCCACTCCTAACCACTGTCCAGCCTTGAACCCACTCCTAACCACTGTCCAGCCTTGAACCCACTTCTAAACACTTCCAGCCTTGACCTTGAACCCACTCCTAACCACTGTCCAGCCACTACTAAACACGGCCCAGCCTTGAACCCAATCCTAACCACTGTCCAGCCACTACTAAACACGGTACAGCCTTGAACCCACTCCTAACCACTGTCTAGCCACTATTAAACACGGTCCAGCCTTGAACCCACTACTAACCTGTGGGAAGCGGTATCGGTTACATCCATCGAATCATAAGTATAAAATAGCAGTCTGGGCAGGGCAGGGCAGGGCAGGTCAAAGCACACAAGTATAGATGTAACCATTTTTTTTTTTTAAATAAAATCTGTAACATTTTTGTATAAGCTAAACACAAATTTATCAATCGATACTTGTCTCCCAAACTAATCAAAACTTTGACCAGCTCACATTTATCTATCGAAATGTCAGTGGTATCAGATGAGTTGGTTTATTTCACTTTATTTTACTGTATTTTACAGTATTGTTGTTTGTTGTTTTTTTGGCGCTAAAGAAGGCTTTTGGCCGCTACTTCGGTTGTTCTGTCTTTTCCCCCAGGTTTTGTCCTACCCGATGAAATAAAAATCTCGATATTTCTGATTTAATATGACATTTGTTGAAGTGCATGGAACTGTGCACTTCATAGTTCCAGTGACGGGTGTTCGGTTATTCCACGCATGCGCCCATGTCAGATGGAACGAGCGGCGGGACCCACGGTAGTGAAGAGTAGAAGCACTGTCGATCTCGCAGTTGCAATCTACACAGCATACCGTTGGAGGTGTATCACGCTGAGAGTATGTGCTCCAATGTGGATGATAAACTTAATAGTTGATTTAAACGCACATGTACCATTACCCATATACATAAACGGATAAATGTGTCATTTCATGCTTTCGACATTATTTTAAAGTGTTCTTTCTCTGTGTCGATGTATATCGTATTGCCACAATTTTGAAATAATGCCTAAATATTTTCTGAAGCAGCACCACCCCCCACCCCCCCCCTAAATTTTATGCCACTATGTCCCCCTACTCCGATCCGCCCGACACAAAAGCGATTTTGAGGGGGGGGGCTGGGGGGGGGTGTTTGGGTTTCAGGATACAATCAAACATTTGCATCATCCGCAAACGAAATGGACGCTATCAGTCAGCGTGAGGGTTCCTTCAGCAGAGAAGGCTGTTCCCCAACAACAAAGGGGCCTTATGGAAATTGAAATGGTTCTATAAAATTGTGCGCCAGCTGTGGTGGTGGTGGCGAGTCGGTGGGTGCGTGTGTGTGGGGGGGGGGGGGCCAGTTGATTACGGGGAGGAATGCTAAGGCGTAACTGTTGGCCCATGATTACAGGGAGGAATGCTAATGCGTAACTGTTGGCCCAAAGCTGGGGTGGGGGGTGGTCTTAGTCCTGGTGGGATAGCTATTTATTACATACGTCTGTGTCTGTGGCTATGAATGTGTCTGTGGCTATGAATGTGTCTGTGGCTATGTCTGTGGCTATGTCTGTGTCTGTGGCTATGTCTGCGTCTGTGGCTGTGTCTGTGGCTATGTCTGTGGCTATGTCTGTGGCTATGTCTGTGTCTGTGGCTATGCCTGTGGCTATGTCTGTGTCTATGTCTGTGGCTATGTCTGTGGCTATGTCTGTGTCTGTGGCTATGAATGTGTCTGTGGCTATGTCTGTGTCTGTGGCTATGCTCCAGTTCGGCTCACGCTTAAAAAGTGCCATTAATTTAGGCGTTAATTTGTGTGCGAGTATATATATATATATGCGTGTGTGAGTGTGGTGTTGATTTGGAAATATATTACAGGTATAAGTTGATCTAAGAAAAATATTTTCCTGGGACGTTTACTTATCAACGCCGGCCGTTAGGTTATGTGACATGTGCCCTCGCACAGGACGCTGTGGCCATAAGGACGCTGCGGCCATAAGGACGCCAAGCAAATATTTAAATTTCCTTAGTTTATTATAGTGAAGTGCGAACCTCATATCCGGGGGGTCGAGATATTGGACCCAGCGTTGTACTTACATACTCATGACTTGATCAACAGAATTGTGTTACCTGTACTTTCAGTTGTTACTGCATCTATTTTCGGAACTATTCTTGAGTTACAGTTATTTAAATCCACTAAACTCACAAATGACATCCCGGCTTGCTGGTCGGCTGGTGTTGGACGTGGAAGACATTTCTAAAGCATCCAGGTCGCATGTCTTCATTGCAGCGGTGGCCTGGCAAATGGCTTTCCCTACCACAGAAACCTAAAAATCGTCACATTTGTCCTTTTCGCTTCTAAATTTAAAAAAAAAAATCTAAAAAGCCTTGGGAATATTGTCGTTAAAATTAAACTTCTCCTTTTTTTTAAATTACAATCTCACAAATTGAGACCCAAGACCGTCTGACCTCCTCATCGCTGCTTCTTGACACCTTCGAAACTTAAACGACTTTAAAGTGATACAACGGGCCTGGAAGATCTTTGTACCGCTCAGCGTCTGTCCGTGTCGGAGATGAATGGGCGCAACGCCGGTCCCCCCAGCCACTCCCGACCACACACCCCTGGGAGGGGGGGTCGAGGTAAGGACATAAAAACCACCTTTGTGCCTCCCCTGACGTAACGTGTCAACACCCACGATTTATTCATATGTTTAACCACCACCCCCGACCCCCCTCACCTTCCAGACATCCGCCTTGGGCGTGAATTACGTCACGGGTGGTTCTGACACGCGCCAACGCGTCCCTCCCACACAAATAAACTTTTTAAGACATACGGCCTCCAAATCTTACAGACATCATGATTGTAATATTAAGGTATGAAATATGACACCATATATTTAATTCAATTAAATATCTCACCGCAACAAGGTTTTTTTTTTTTTTAAAGTTAATTGCGTTAATAGAGAAATTACTAAATTAAACGGAATTTTGAGGTTATAAATTAAAAAAATAAATAAAAATGTATCTTGTGTTAGAGCATCTGACCAGATCCGTGTGTAGAAAAATCTGAGGACGTGAAAAAAAACCCTGACAATAGCAGCCTCTCGTTTTTTATAAATAAATCGCATACGATAAACAATACACGCACGCGTGTAGCTATAAGCATATAAATATATATATATATATATATAAATATATATATATATAAATATATATATATATATATGTATATATATATAAATAAAATTATGATTAACTACTTTGGCGCCCACCCCACCTCCCTATGCTAGCGCCAGGGGTGGCTTCCCCGTTCGCCCACCCAGCGTAAGGCCGTGAAACAATTAAAATTTCAAAATTAGTGGAACAAGATTGGAGAATAAAAGAAGAAGAACGCTTCGGCCAATAGCCATCGTCAGCAGACAAGACACAATGAAGAAACAGCAAGAAATAGAAAACATTTCAGAAACTTTAAAGAGTTCTCTTTCCTTTATTTTGCTACCCACAATTAGAACGGCCCGACTCCAACAGTTGAGGTGATATCTCCCACTACTGCATCAGTTGAAGTGATATCTCCCACTACGATCATAAACCATTGAGACAAGACACTGCATTCAGCCATTTCGCATCCGGGTCTTCGTGTCAGCATCAGGGCGATACGTAATTGAGAGGACCACTTCAGGGCAGGAGGAAAAAAAAAAGTGTGTGAGGGGGGGGGAAAACTTGGGGATATGACGTGGCAGCTGAAATGAGGTTCGTGGGAGGAAGGCCGTTGGGGGGGGGGGGTGGGGGGGTGTTAGAGACATTAGTGACATATATCCTTGTTCCGAATCTATTTATAGCTAATGTTCTGTAGAGTCAATGCCTAAGTGCTGCTATCCCAGTCAACAGAAATGCTGAATCAGAATTTTAATGTGAGAATCTAACAAAACTTTGTTAACCTGCGAAGCAATAAAACTAAATTTACTTAGTGAAAGACGAACGAACAACAACATGTAGTACTCTATGCACTATATCACTCAACTGTAGATCTCCGAACAAGCTGAACAATTATTGTAGCAGTTGTCGTGACAAATTAAAACATGTTCACGGGGCGTAGCCGACATTTTTGGCGCCCTTTCCAAAATATAGATATATATATTAATTACCATAAAGAGTTAAAATATCGATTTTGGCGCCCTATGAAGACGGCGCACTCGGTGGGCGCCTCTGCGCCCCCCCCCCCCCCCCCCCCCCCCCCCCTTNGATTCCCTTCCTTTTTCCTTCGCACTACCGTGATCGTACCACTTCAACATTTGAAGCGAAGGAATGAGCTACCAGATTTTTATTTTTTTTATTTGACTGTTATACGAGTAAGATGTACAGAAAAGATTATGATAGATACAACCTGGCAATCCCTACAAAATGAAAAAAACAAAAACAAAAAAAAAAAAACTTTTACATTTGAAAATAACTTTTTGTTTTCCAAATTTATTATTAAAATCAAAGATAAATGTTACAGCCAGGGGTGGACTGGGGAGTTCAAGCGGCCCGGGAAAAAATAAAAGCGGCCCGGGGGAAAAAAAACAACAAAAAGTGGCCCCATCGTCATGACATTTAGTTTTATTATATCACCGGTCCTAGCGGCCCATCGGGAATCTTCCCGGTGTCCCGGCGGCCCAGTCCACCCCTGTGTAGAACCATGAAAACAAACGTGTGACTGATCACATGAAGGCAAATGTTTATTAAGAGTTTCAAATACTGTCATTTATGTCATCCCTTGAAAACCTGAAATGTCAACAAGCCCCACCCCTCCCCCCATCCCCGGGGATGGCGAGTGCCGCATGTTTCGGAGTTCTGAAGCAATGATACCGAGCTGGACAGCTGCCAAATTATTTTTATTTTTAAATTTTAAACGCAACGAACTATTTTATCGCTAGCCTGCGCCTGCTTGGGATCGTGTGGCGAGAACATAGTGTTTCGTGTGTGATTAGTAGGACAATAGGTCGGTGAGCAGGAAAACAAACACCACGGGTCATTGTGTTTGAACACACAGACAATGGTAACACTGGAGACATACCGTCAGACGTCTCGCACTTGCCACGAGACGCATCGTTTTAACATCTCGATTGCAGTGATGCTCTCTTCATGTCCATTCTGTGTCCGCCGGATATTTTGACGGTTCGTTCGCAACGCAGAGGCGTAGCGAAAGGGGGGGGGGCAGGGGGGTGACAGACGTCCCCGGGCGCCAGCTAGTTTGGGGCGCCAAAATGTGCTTTGATATTATTTTATTGATGAAAATAATGGGTTTGAGAGTTTTAAAAAAAAAAAGAAAAGAGGGCGCTTTAAAATGAATCCTGTCCCCGGGCGCTAATCTTGTCCCCGGGCACCAAACACTCTAGCTACGCCTCTGTCGTAATTTCAGTGTCTGAAGTGTCATAATTGCGCACGTCAACAACTGTGTAACCTTCCACATGGGGCAATGGCAATGGCAATGGCCATGATAGATGGCATCTTTCCGCCTTCGCGGGACGACGGAGTAGCTATTGGACACTTCATCAAATGGCTTACCCGGCCGATCCTGAGCCCGGGACGGTAGTCTCGGCTGCACTTCTCGCAGGAGAACCAGAGAACCGTGTCACACTAATTGAGATTTAACGATCAATGGCAGAGGATCTCAAACATTTAAAGTATATTCCACGAAGCCACTTGTGGTCTCATGGGATACTGATAGCACGACTCCTTCAGAAAACTTTCCTCCTCTCCTCAAAGCAGTCCGGCCGGTGTGTACAGAAAGGAAACATTTGAGGACCGAGCAGTGACCTTGTAAGGTGTATGTTGATGGTCAAGACTCCGGAGGCACAAAATATAGGTCAGTGGTCAACATCGGCCGTGGGGAAATTGGAAAGGATGAAAAGTAGAGGAAAAGATTGCACATCGTCGCGTCTCATTGGTTGTCAATGAAAATTGTTGGTTGCTTACGTAAGCGTCTTGAATCTGAAAACGACAGGATCTATGTTATTGTATTGGAGTGTAATCCTTACTAAGATTTTTTTTCAGTTTGCCCAAAAACGTAGAGTAAACTCTATGTTTACGTGACTATCTCAATGTCTACGTGTCCGACTTCCTGTCTAAGTATCCAGCTCTCTTACGATGTGTCCGACTTCCTGTCTAAGTATCCAGCTCTCTTACTATGTGTTCGACTTCCTCTCTAAGTATCCAGCTCTCTTACTATGTGTCCGACTTCCTGACTAAGTAATCCAGCTCTCTTACTATGTGTCCGACTTCCTGTCTAAGTATCCAGCTCTCTTACTATGTGTCCGACTCTCTGTCTACATCAAACCCAGCTCCAGATCAACGGCACTCCGACACACCACGTCCCAGGTTGAAAAGTTCCAGACCTTGCGTCTATTTGGACAGGAGTAAGTCACTCCGTCCGTCCTTTGGGCTCGGGAGACGACGACTTGTTTGTCTGGGACCTAAACATTAGTAGGAATGGGATCTACTGATGGTGAGGGACATACCACTGATGTTGGACTATACTATAAGTCATTGGTCCAAGTGTTAAGCAACATTGCAAGGTGTATGTTGATGTATTTTTTTACATTTAAAATGTTTCGAATAGATCATCTTATAATAAATTGACATGCCTAAAGACTATAGAGAAAAAGTTGACATGCCTATAGACTATAGAGAAAACATAACACAACAAATGTTACCATTATAAATTTAAACCTGTTAGAGGGTGTGTCTGCAACCTGTCAGCCTGTGTCTAAGACCCGTCAGCCTGTGTCTAAGACCTGTCAGCCTGTGTCTAAGACCTGTCAGACTGTGTCTACAACCTGTCAGCCTGAGTGCGTAGACTTGAAGGACCAGGGAGAAGGGGCGGTTACGCAAACAAACTAATCCTCCAAAGCTATGGACCATGGACACTATCGCATTGCCTTCAAATGGTCAAGTCATCTGGTGGCGTGGAGATAGACGACCAAGATTATGGGGACAACACGGTGTGGGCCTTGTGGAAAAACATCAATTTTCGCGCCCAAGCTTTTGTTACGTAAGACTCTGAAACACAAGCGATGATGATGACGGGCACTGACCAACAGATAACAGACGGCTTCAAAGGAATTCTATAAGCTGTGGACCTAACCCATGTTTCAGATATGTTGTAGGGCTGACGTCGACGGCATCCATCGCCGACACGTCGAACAAAACCAACAAACCAAGCGTGTGGGAAAATAGATCGTCATCGTTGTGCCCGGGCGAAGTTTTCACCAAGAAAAATTCATTCAACACGCGAGGTGTCAAAATGACACATTTGAAGCAACTTATTTGAGATTGATTTGGACACGTTGGCCAGATGTCACTAGATCTATAGCCCCTCTGGCTGTTGCGGAAATTACAAAGAAATGTGTTGTTAAAAAATTGTGTTAAAAAACTCAACACCAGAGAACAAAATTCGGTAACTAATTTTAAAAAAAAATGAATATAGGAACACCTATGCCTGTGTCGACTTAAGGCAGCGGTTCTCAACCTGCGGGTCGCGACCCCTTTGGGGTTCGAATGACCCTTTCAAAGGGGTCGCGTAAGACCATCTACAAACACATATTCTCTACAGTTATGAAGTAGCAACGAAAATAATACTGTGTTTGGGGGTCGCCACAACTTGAGTAACTGTATTAAAGGGTCGCGGCATTAGAAAGGTTGAGAAGCACCGAGTTGAGGGATTCTAAATAGTTCTTTGTAGACTCGGTTTCGAAAAGACCTGTCTTCAGCTACGGGACCCAGCCCTGGCCCTGGGCCCAAGACCAGGCGACGGTAACACATTGAGCTGTTGTCCTAATTCGGCGATCCCAGCTGTGTGACCATCGTTTGCTCTGCCTCGCAATGGGACTAATTCCTTGAACTTAATGTCCAGCAGGCCCCCGTGATGCACCTGTGATGTGGTGACCGCTGTCATGCTGATGTAACAATAGCTGTCTTGTTTTGTAAATAAGCAGCACGGCGTGACGTGTCATGCTCATATAAGCGCCAATGACGAGCTAATGATGCATTATTTACCCACGTACATTGTTAACGACGTGGGATTGTGTACATTTTTTTTTTATAACGAGACAATTCACAATACTTACGGTTTGTACGTGGCAGGAGAATGAGAAATATGTGATTTTTTTTTTATTTTAATAACGAGACTAATACGAACACATTGGAAATGCACTGAAACCTTTCATTTAGGAACAAAACAGTAGGACAAGGTATGTGGAAGCTGGAATCGAGATACACGACAGTTAAGAGAAGAACGTTTCGGCTAAGAGCCTTCCTCGGCGACAGGACAAATAACAGTACGACGAGAAATAGATATCTGTATTTTAAAAAAACAAAACATAAGTTTTCACCATTGCTATTGCCAGAAGTTGCATTCGACTACTGAACGTTATCGTCCTGTCTTTCGATATGGTTTCAAACTACTCACAAGATCTAGACCGGAACGATTGGATGTTGGACCGTCCACTGAGACTTATTGCAACTCGTTAGATAAATCACTTTGCGGTCACAAGAAGAAAAACAAAAGAACCCCCCCCCCCCCCAAAAACCCCCCAGGGCCGTTAGTTTGAGACCACCTCCCC
>CAXITT010001030.1:85999-96172 GCA_964033795.1 Lymnaea stagnalis
TTTTTATTTTTTTTTTGTTTTTTAATTTTTTGTTTTTTTTTTTTATTGCCCTTTTTATTTTTTTTTTTTTTTTTTTTTTTTGAGATTTAAGAAATAAATTTTTGGAAATAACTTTTGTCTCTGTCATTTCTTCATTGTCTGCATGTGTTCAACTTTCCCCATTTCCCTTGGTTTTGTCAAAAAAATTTAGGGGTTCGTTTCATGATTCATGGTGGGTTAAGTTACTTATTTCTTTAATTAGTTACTCAATTAGTAGGCATTACTGGTTTGTGTTTCCACTTCAGCAAGAGGGGGTGTAGTGCAGATTTATGGAAGTGAATGAAACTTGACCTGTTATGCTTTGATCCCAATGTTCTAATATGCTGATGAGTGGTCCATGGTGTTAGTGGCCAATCAGATGCAGCATACAGTTACAAATATTAACTGTCTTGGCAAGTCAAAAACTAAAGGTGTTGAGATTTCATCACAAGATAGTGATAGAAATGCCGGCAAATTCATTAAATTTAAATTTTATAAACGAACTCAAGAGGTTGGTCCTTTCAATTTTTTGTTTGTTGTTAAAATATCAAAGGTCTAGTAGAAATTTTTTATGTATGCATATCATGCAGCACCAGGGAGACTAAGTGTGCAGATTTTCCAAACCTGCTAACCCCATGCATACCTTACCCGTAGGTTGTGACATTCTGGAGGCCTTGCTTATGTGCTGTATGATGGAGCACAGCTGCTAAGTAAATAAGAGGGGCTTCGACTTGCTAGCCAACAGCGGACATGCTGTTTGTGAATGGCTCACTGCAGGGGGCGGTTAGCGACCTGGGACATTTCTGCTTCCTGATACCCACTACTGTCAGTTTCAAATTCTTACGCAAGTGTAAGCTGTATAAATTTTTCTAGCAAGTGTAAGCTGTATAAATTTTTCTATCGTTTTCCTCTGGTGTAATGTTTTCTCAATGTGTTTATTTGGGTATCAGTAGACCATATTACACATACGTAGGGCTTAAATTATCCATGGATTATTAAGACCTTGACTGGGACCAAGCAAAGAAAGGATCTTTTGTATTTGATGGTTTAGAACCCCTAAGAAGATATTATACCGGTACTTAATAACTTTTCATTCTAAATCAACTTATAGTTATAGCGTCAATTGACCGGTCTTTCTTATGAGGAATAGGGGGCCATAAAGATGACGTATTAGTATTAGAGACTTCGCCAATTGTCTGCTTCCGTACGGTAGCGTTTTTTTTTATACTGGTACGGTATATGTTTTATTGCTATATGCCCCTTGTTGGCAGGGGTCGGTGCCCTTACTCGGTAATAACTACCGAACCGTAATATGAAAACGACACTGGGCGATGCGCACTGTAATATTTAATTTTAAGGCATATTTGTGGCGTCTGCTTTTTTTTTTTTTTTGTTCCACCGACAACGAAGAACCGTAATCCCCAAATTAAGGTGCGAAATTAGTTTGTACCCGTTGATGGCTTTTAACCGAGTTCTGGGTCACGTTAACCCTACGCACTGTAATATTTAATTTTAAGGCATATTTGTGGCGTCTGCTTTTTTTTTTTTTTGGTTCCACCGACAACGAAGAACCGTAATCCCCAAATTAAGGTGCGAAATACGTTTGTACCCGTTGATGGCTTTTAACCGAGTTCTGGGTCACGTTAACCCTGAAGACAAAGGCGTCATAAAAGCTGTGTAGTACGGTAAGGGCATGCCATTGTCACGGTAAACGCCAAAGGATTTAGAATATTTGTGGGTCTCGGGCAGCGGACCGAATGTAAGGCCAAGCCTTAGTGATGTGCTCAAAGTGTTTTGTTCTGTTATGATGTAGGTTGACCCCAATCGCGGTTCAGTGGCGCCAAGGGATGAATATGACGTGCATGTTTTTTTGTTTTTTTTTAAATAGTTAACGGTACCGGCACGCGACTTTTCTATGGAACCCAAAGAACGACGATACAACGTCGGTTTATTGTGGGCGCCCTACACAATTTGATGCCACTGAAATCTGGCGTCACTCTGTCAGCGTACCGGTACGGGTGCTAAATAGAAGTTAGTGTCCCCCACCTGTAGTTGTTTGAACTACCAGTACCGGTACTACATGAATTGGCTTCGAATACCGGTACTTTATGTGCCAGTGCGGTATTCTCGAGTTGTAGTTCTCGTGTGGCGGTGTGGATTAGAATTCAAACATTTTTTGCTTCTTCCTGGGACGCTGACAACCCCCGCTAAGCAAAACTATTATCACTGTCGCTTTGTCTCAACTAACATTCACAGGATTGGCAATCTGTTATTTTAAAGTTGTTGCAGCTCAGGCTAAGGGTGTACCCGGTACTGAAGAAACGACCATTTCAGCGATTCTAAACAGCACTGACACATATATAAAAGATTACAAAACGATAGGTCCTGGAATAAAGATCACCACAAAATTGTTGTTATGCAAGTTTTATACCCACCTACAGTATGGAGTGAGCTACCGGGTACCGATATTTCAATACGGTGCCCCGCAGAAAATTTTTAATCATCGAATACATAGGTGAAGATAGCTGACTTGTCTCCTTCGTCAAACCATTGCATTGCAATCTCCGTCATGGTCGGTCAAATTGCTACAATATGGTTAACAGGAAGAGAAAAAAAACAAAAAACAAGATCAGCCCTGATAAGAGAGGGGTATGTACGATATTGGGTTGCGAAGACTTACGGCAAACGCTAAGTCATACTTGAAGCCTCAACGCAGAGGAACCTCCTTTCAAAGGCAAAAAACATAGGCTCGTGGGATGTGAGAACCATGTAGTTAGGTCCGAGACAGGAAATTCAGCACAAGGGGCGGAAGAAATGTGAACATACAAAATACAAGCTCATCCTGCCTGGCATTTTTAGAACTTAACAAATATGGACACAAGCTGGACAGTTAACTTTGTTCTAGGGAGGAAACACTAATATACAGGACATGGGGAGGAAAATGCAAGGAGTCGCTTTCATGATGTCACGGATGCCACAAGAGACATTGATTGATAGGGTGTTAAGCGCATGGTCCAAGCATTATTAACCAACATTTCGAACCAAGAAGAAGAACGTAAAAACCCAACACACGAAGGGAAGATGAAAAAGAAGTGTGGAAACTCCTCCGGCATTATGTGATACCCGGTACCGGTACCGGTACTGCTACCGTGTACAAGGTAAATTGGATCATGCAGATTTATGAAGAAATTACATACAGGGGTTGTACACGAAGATATACGCACAGATGACTTTAACTTTAAAGTGGAAATAGGGGTCAGGCATGGATGTCTCTTGTTCCCCTTCCTATTCATCCCAGCCATTCTCTGGGTAATGATAGAAACCACAGACAAAAGCAAAAAGAGGAACGGGATACAGTGGACACTTTTCGAACAACTGAATGACCAAGACTTTGCAGATGAGATTCCAAATGCACTTCTGTCCCACAACCCATTACAAATGCACGAAAAGACCAGCGATGTAGCCACCATTTCAGCACTCAACATCAATATACGACAAAGATCATCAAGATAAACTCAAATAATCAAGAGGATTTTTCCTTGGCAGAAAAATCTGAGAAAATGTCCTTCACCGACAGAATAATTGACATAAATGGTCTATCTGAACCTGATGTCAGGGCCAGAATTGGAATGACTATGTCGGCATTTGTGCTATATGGGAATCAACGGAGCTGACTCTGCAAACTCAAGTCAAAATTTTCAACCTAATTTTCAACATCCCACTCTATGGAGCTAAAACTTGGAGAGCAACATCAATCATCAAGCAGAAAAATGCAGACCTTCACAAACACTTGCCTCAGAAAGATTCTAACAAAAAATGGATTGAGAAAATTGGGTGGGAGGGGGATGGGCTGCAGTTTGAAGATTATAGGGGACATTTAGTCCCTGAAAAAAATATTTTCATTTTTAAAAAAGGGGGTCGTAATATTAAGTTAGTAATTGTTAATGTTAGACTTAGACACGACATTTCTTTAACGCAGGCCTGCACAACATATGGCCGCATGTGGCCCGCCAGCACCCACTTTGCGGCCCACGAAGTAACGAAATATTCTTTATTGTTATTATATTCTCAATAGCTTTCCCCCCTGTCCTATTATCTTTCGGCCCGCACAAGTCTTTCATTAAGTATCATGGCCCGCCTTGCACTTACATTTTGCGTTGTGCAGGCCTGCCTAGCCGTAACGGATCTTGAAAGTTATTTTTTGCAATATCGGTACGGTACCGGTACACTTAAATTTCAAGTAACGGTATGGGAAGGTTAAACAAACATTGTAGAATCTTGAGACTTAGACATAAAACATACCACGATAGGGAAATGGAAACCCCCCCCCCCCGCCCCGTAGGATTAATAGAGGGGGCGAATGGAGCAACATTTAATCAATGTACACCACCCCACCAAAAAAAAAAAAAATCAGGCTGAGCGTGGATGTAATTATTCAGGTCCGTTCTCAGGCATACGTTGACTACGCATCCGCGTAGGGTCCCGAATGTGAGGGGGCCCCCGTGAGGCACCCTCTATACCCCGTTTTTTTTAAAAAAACCTGGCACTACAGCCGTCTGTGTCACTCACGTTACCTTCTTCATCCTGATATTTATCATTCTGAGTTGAATTCGGAGGCAGGGGAAGGGAAGCTGCAGGGAGGAGCTTTGGGGGTGGCAGACAGGAAATCGGGGGCTTGGCCGTGGGAATGGGAAAGAGGAAACATTGATGAAGGCAGAATGGAGGTGCTGCAGTGGTGGGTGGTGTTTTCTCCTCAGCTCGAGGGAGCTCCACCCCAGATCCTTCCGGGGCCCCCAACCTACGCTCCATACTTAGGGCCCCCAAACTCCTAAGAAGGGCTCTGAATTATTGTAATACAGGTTGGAACGATTTAAGAGCAAGAGATGAAAGCAATAAAACGGAAGGCGTGGAAATATATTGTTCATGGCCTATGCTCCACCGGGAGTTGAAAAGGCAAAGAAAATACATCACTGGACTTCCCACCCTCCTCAAATGCCCTAGTCAACCTCTTCTTAAATGTTGCGGTGTATAAAGTCATTTTGGTTTTATATTTTTGGTCGATTATTCACTGACTCAACTGTGCATCACACTTTTCGCCTCCCTACCCCATTTTTTTTTTCGCACAGCCCTGATCCCACCGTCCGGGTTATATAACGACAGTTGTTGTTTTTTTTCCCTCAAAGCCCCGCTTCCTACTAGTAGTACTAGTAACTACTGCTATCTCCGGGTGGATTTCCACCTCTGCACCCCTTTCCTTCATCACTGTTCATATTTCCTATGTAAATCATTTAATAGTACAAAATGGCTAGTAGTTGTAAGAAGGCGTATTAAAATAGGCTAAATAGCATTTTACTTCTCCGTGGCAATCTTCATATTTTTAAAAAAAATTTAAGTAAAAGCACCGATACCGGTAACGGCCGGTAACGGTAACTCGCTTAATAAGCCAACTTTGACTACGACGACCCTACATTACATTGCAACTCCAAGCAATCCATATTTTTACAAGAAATAGTATACTTCTGGCTTTTGCATTTGGAATTGTTGTTTCCTTTTCCTAACACATTTTTAAACTTTTACCTATACATAATGTTGTTTCGCAAATGAAAGTTAGCTTTTTTAAAAACCTATTCTCTTTCCTGTTCTGAGAATTATTCCCCTTAATTAAACATGGCCGCGCGCAGGTTGCCAATCGTGGTTGTTTTAGGTGCCACTGGAGCAGGAAAGTCAAAACTAGCTATTGAAATAGCCAAGTTCTTTGGTGGTGAAATAATCAGCGCAGACTCAATGCAAGTAGGCGTTTTATTTGAATATAATTTTATTTTTCGAATTTTCTTCATATAAATTGTGAACGTGTCTTCTTAACTTAAAAATTACAATCAAGTGCTCAGCCAGTCTAGTAACACAAGCTTGAAGCTTCACACAACATTCTCAGGTCAGTCAGGTCAGAGAAATTGTGTCACATTTACACGTTTATTTTAGACTATTAGCATCATATTATCTACTGCTCCTGAAAATAAACCAATATCTAATAACTTAAATTTACTAACCAGTAAAATCACTGTAACTTCACTGTAACAGATTTTAGTATTTTTAGTAACAATAAACTATAAACAGTTTAAAAAGTGCTAACCTTTTTTCGGCTATGATACTGAACTTTTTTGGAATGTCAGGCCAAGAAGACGGATCACTTTTTTTACAAGCTCGGCATTCATGTTGCAAACAAATTTTTTTTTTTAAAAAGAAATAAACTATTTCCTTTACTTTTACATTACATGTATTATAATCAATTATAATTATATTATATATATTCTAGTCGAAAATTGAATGGAATTAACGGCTAAAATTAAGGACGGATGCCGCTGCGTCTTTTGTGTGTTTATTATAATTGCAGTGAATTAGGGTTTAGGTTAGGTTGAGGGATCGATTTAGGGTTCAGGTTAGGCATAAGGATCGATTTAGGGACACATTAGTGAAATTTGATAAAATAATGGCAATCGTCCTTAACATTTACCGTATTAACCAATTAATACAATCTTTATGAAGAATTACTAAAATTTCAGTCTCAACATTTATGCAAATGAGCCATCATGATTTGCATAATTGAAGCATGTAATTTTTTGTTATACTTAGAGATTAGAATCAACATGATTTACTTGTACTTGTATCATTTGTGTCAATTTTTTGATGCATGAAGCCTGAATAAGTCCTAATATTTGAGTGTAAAAAAAAAATAGCATAAGCATAAAGTACTCAACTGGGATGCTTATGTGTTGAAGCATATTTATATTTATAGGTTCTATATTTTCAAAAAATTCATAAGGGTCATCTTTATCCAGTTGAGGTCCCCTAACAGCTAATCCAAAGGTTCACAACATTAACATCATTGTTTTGATTGTCTTCATTGCTTTTCCGGTTGATTTCATCAGTGTCAAATTCACTGTTAGATTATCAAAATCAGTAAGGATAGTGACATTTTGGTATTTTACGATATTACTTACAACACAAAAAAAAAAATTCCTTGACACAAAAAAAAAGCTAGAAACAGTCAAAAGAGGCGGTCAATAAAATGCCACGATGTGCAGCCATATGTAAGAATCAATCTCATTGGCTGATATGGAGATCAGCCAGCCAATCTCGAGACTTGAATTATCAGGCAGATAGATCTGTCAATCATCTTTTTCGCTACTTGACCCTGTGCTGATGGATCTGCCCAGCCATTCGAAGAGGGTTAAAATTTAAAACTAGACAAATTTTCACTCTCCTACCTACTCCTACTTTAGTACATAAGAAATGCCTATGGTCTCTCCCTTCATCTTTTTCAATATTGTCATAAATTTTAAGGCACTGGCTGATCAAATATGGTAATCTAAGTGTCTTAATAGCTACCCCGTATTAACAACTCTGCAAACTGCAATCATCAACAATCAAGGAAAATAATCAAGGAATTTATTGCAATTGCTTTTTAATCATATTATTATATAAATTATACAGTGTACATTTGACAGAAACGCAGAATGATAACTATTTTATTAACAAATAAATTATTGTAACTATTATTAACATAGTGGGTATTTCAAAACTCATTCACGCACACGTAATGCGCATGTCGGAAATGATATAAAAACTCTTGTGGCCATTCAGCTTTTACAATTGGCTTTACAATGGCCTAATATTTTTGTGTGCTAGTTCCATGTCACAGTTTTCCAATAATAAATTAATTTTGTCATACTCGACTTACGATGGCTCTCATTAAGTTTACCCAATGAGGAGAATCCTTGTTTTTTTCTGTGTCACTTTGACCATTCGGTAAGCTATAAATGTTTTAAATACGTTTTTAATACCTAAAAAAAAAAATAATGATTATCTAAATTGGATCAGGAATGACTTTGGAACAGTCAATTTACTATTTCCCTTTGAATGTTACGTGTTAACATGTAATCACTCCCCAATCACCTGGCCAAAAAAATTAATTTTGCCATTTAAAAAAAAAAATTAACAGAAATTGGAATAGGTTCTCGATAGCAATTAATAAAAGAGCTTAAATATTCTGTAATATTTAAGTAACTGAATAAAAGTACATTTTAACATACGTAAACGGAGAATATTTTTATTTATAAAAAATAATCTAAGCTTGCTTCTACCTACTATTTCTAGGCCTACAATTTAACATATAGTTATAGTAGGCCTGTATCTATATTTTATAGACATAATAAACTGATGCTATTCTAGTACTATTACTGCACTTACAGGCATAATTTATGTTAGAATTAAGTTAATAAGGTACCCCTTTTTAATTATAAATAAAGGACATTCCATAAATAAATGAGAATCTACATCATCATTGTAATGATATGTTTATTAGGAAATAGACTTAATATTTCTAATATTATTAAAAAAAGAAACAAATGAGTTCTACTAAACACAAAGCTTGAATTTAAGGAAATAATTTTTTATTAGATTCAAGATTATGATTACATGTTATTTTTCAGATACGAAAAAGAAAATTTTAAATTTTTTTATGGCAGAACTCTTTAGAATTCCTTCTATCGACAATGAGTTATGTTTGGACATAGTTGACAAAGTTAAAATTTATGAAGGACACATTGTGGATTCATCAAGAAGTCTGTAGATCAGACTACATAGAAAATGACTGGAAGAACATCTCCATTACCTTTTAAAATTTATCACTTACTTGTACCTGTATACTTATATTAGTCTTATGGTTGATTTTAGTGGATTTTATTTATAATCCCATGCATTCAATTTTATTTTAAAAATGAAAAATACTTTTTTTTAAAAATAATAAATGTAAGAATTGATTTAGAATTTAACTGAAGCATAAATTTAATTAAAATACAATGAACATATTATTTGTTTGTTTTTGCCATAACCATACAAATAATAATAATTTTTCTGTTCATTATTTTTTTTTTAACATTGTAATTATCTTTACCAAACAATATTATATTGTGGGAAAAATAGTCCAAATAATCTGAAAATTGGGTCACCCGTTTTTTTGGGTAAAATAAATGATATCATTGATATGTGGGGGTTAAATTTAAACAAGAAATTATAACTGCACTTCTATAAAAGTTTAAAAAATGCTATTTTTGGGAAGCTTATAGCTAGCCTTTTACACTTTTAATATAATAAATCTTTGTGGCAATCAGAGAATATTTAACATTTCTGACAGAGCACCTGTCAATGAAAATAAAGGTTTTTAAAATGGTGATGACAATAACTGACAATAATCAGTGTTATGAATAGCAGGCACAGGCCTAATTAATATTATTGATCATGACTGGTGTTTTTTCACTTGTGTTCTTATACTTTATCATTGCTGTGTTTTTGCTTGTTTGTCCTGCATCAATGGGCCACCCATAAACGATGATGTTAGACATCTAGGTTGGGGGGGGGGATGAGGGGACGAAGGGGATCTATAAATTGTGCTGAGAATTTCTTAATCCTGAGGCTAATTTGGGGCTGGGAGGTGGAAAAAATGAGCCATAATAGTGTGGCATCATTAACGGATGTACCCCTGTCGTTGTGCTGCTGAGGTAGTGGGGGTGTAACAAAGATAAGTTAGAAAAATTATTCATGGTTTTCTTGTTTCAAGTTCAAGTGTTAAATTCCATGCTTTCCATTTACCAGGGTTGTGATGGTATATAATTATATACTGGTAAATGAGAGAGAGAGGTTTTACTTATGGCATATTTCACAAAAAATTAAAATTTGTGTATTGGTTTTTAATAAATCATAAAAATTAACATACTCTTTTGTGAAAGGGGGGCTTATCAGAATTAAAGTAAAGTACATCTTTACTCACAACCAAAGTATTAAAAATTAACATCAGCATGCCACATGCAAGATGCCTACCACCACACATATTTTAGTTTTATATTGCGTTTGTAATTATGACAGCAATGTTATAACATTATATAAAAGTTGTACATTTTGCACACAGAAAATTTTTTGGAGACTCCATTTGAAATACAAATGAGTGATAAAACTTTCTGTGTTCAGTTTACCAACCTTATTTGAGTTGAAGGCTCATATTATAGATTCAAACTGACTCCCAGCCCCATATTATAGAAGTGACCCACAATCCCAACAATAGACTGTATTTCTGTATCTACTTTTTAAACTCCCCCCCCC